>PVJA010025729.1:0-30426 GCA_004027025.1 Myocastor coypus
TTTTTTTTTTTTTTTTTTTTTTTTTTTTTGAGACAGGGTCTCGCTGTGCAGTTCAGGCTGGCCTTGAGCTCACTTTTTGTAGCCCAGGCTGGTCTCGAACTCACACCCATCCTACTGCCTCAGCCTCCCAAGTGCTGGGATTACAGGCGTGTGCCACCACGCCCGGCTTTTTCTTTCTTAAGATTTGTTTTCATAGGGGCTGGGGAAATTGCTCAGCAGAATAAGCTCTTGCCTGGCAAATGCAGGGTCCTGAGTTTAATCCCCAGTACAGCAAAAAAAAAAAAAAAAAAAGATTTGTTTTCATTTTAATTTCTTGAATGGCCAGCAATGTTGACCATTTTTAAATGCAATTGTATTAATTGGATACTTTTACTCTGAGAAGTATTTATTCATGTAAGATGTCCATGTTTTAATTGAGGCTTTAAACCAGGGATCTAATATTTTGAGGAGGGGTCTAATTCTTTGAGTTATTTATATATTATAAATACTTCTTTTTTTAAATTAATACTTCACATTGTTGTCTTCATAGTAGTTATTCCAAGTATAAGATGTAGATATGATAATTTTTCTAAACACTATTGGTACAAATATTTCTTCTCATTGAACTAACAGAAAGTAGTTGTATACATAGAGCAATATCCCATAATAGTGATGGGTTATTGACAGAACTGGCAATGTCCAAAGCTGCTGACTTCAGCCTTTTACAGCTCAGCATACTATTCTGGCTTTACTTTTTATGCCTTGTGGTTATACTTTTCTGCTGGGTGGTTAAGGCCTGGTTAAAGCAAGACCTATATAACAAACATGTAACTTTTGTATCTGACAAGGTGAGTTTCAGAATTAGCCTTGAAACTGTGTACAGTGTTTTGTAGAACTTCTGTCAGTGTTAGCCATCTGGATGAGTCATGGCCATTGCTGGACCAGGTTGTTCTCTGTGAAAGCCTGAGAGAATGTTCTCTCTAGGTGACTCTCCTTAGGCACACTGTACATTGTTGATCTCTTTCCTCTGTGGCCCCATAATCAGAACAGAAAATTTGGGATACCACTGAGTTATAGAATGTTACAGTACAGGTTCTCTTAGGTCCTGAGTACTCACTGACCTTTGAGTGCTAGGGCCAAAATGTTGGCTATCCTGGTAGCCCTTCTTTTTCTCTAATTTTTTTTTGGTCTGAAAAGTTAAGTTCTTAAGCTTTCACAATTTATTTTTTTATTTTCATTTTTTTAGTGTCGGGGAATATACTGGGTTCGCTATTGCTTTTTAGAAAATTTTTTAAGAATACAAATTAGTAGTAAAACATAAAAATTATAAATGATACAGAATTTCACTGAACAAAATAGTATGCATTTCACAGTATTATGCATGCAAAATTCTGTCTTAGTTACTTAACACTCAAAATGAAGGAAGGAAAGGTTTATTTAGCTCACAGTTACTGGAGGTTTCAGTCCATATTCAGCTAGTCCAAGGCTGAGTGGAACAGGGCAGAGAGCATCCAGTTCATGGCGGCGGAACAGCAACAATCATGACAGAGTCAATTGACCAACCAGGGCAGCAGACAGCAACAGCTGTCTGTCTCTCTGTCTCTCTTTATATTACATTCAGGCTCTCTGCCTCAGCCTATTGGCCTTAGGCTACACTCACAATCCTAGAAGTACTTAAAACGCATAATCCCAAGGATCGTGGATCAAGTCTCAAACTCCAGATCAGTACGAAAACACATAATCCCAGTGACTCATTAGTCAAGTCTCAGTGTGTAGAAGTCCTTGCCCACTGACTGAATGAGGCTTTGTTGGAACAACTAGATGTAAATCATAACATTCTGACCCTGGATCCCTAAAGTCTCATACATATCCCTTTGTACAAAAGACATTTTAGTCCATCTTGAAGAGCTGCCAAAGTCCTAACAGTTTCAGCATTGATGAAAAGTCCAAATGCCAAGTCTCCTCCAAGATCCAAGGCAAACTTTCGTCTGTGAACTCCTGTACAAAAGAAAAGTTAAACATATCCAACATTCAAAGGCATAAGATAAACATTACGATTCCAAAAGTTGCAAACAACAGGCTAATACAAAACACTGGAACCAACCCATGTCCAAAATCCAGCAAAGTAAACATTAAATCCCATAGTTCCAACTGGAGAATCCAAAACAGTCTGCACTGAGTTGTGCACTCCATGCAGCTCTGCTCTTACAGCACTCTTGGTGGTAATTTCCATGGCTTTTTCTCTTAGGCCAGCTTTGCTCCCTCTTTGCATGATCCACATTCCTGGCTTTTCCAAACTTATAGGGTTTCCACTGAATAGGCTTCTCACTCTCTACTTCACACACTGCCCTCTCAGGGGTACACTGCCTGGCCTCCCAGACCTTCTGAAATCAAGGTGGGAGCCTTCTTAACCTCAGAACTCCCACATTCTGCATATGCATATGTGGATGATGCCAAGGGTTGCTGCCAGCTGGAACAGTAGCCAGGCTTCCTTATCTCTTGGCTGGAGGGGTCGAGGGCCTAGATCACTGAGCACTCTGGCCCTGATTCCGAAAAACAGATTTTCCATGCTGGCACCATTTTGGAACCTGGTTTGGCAGCTGCTGTCATTGTGGAACTTGGGTCTCTGTGGCTTTCTTCTCAAGACAAAGCCTCTCTCCTTTGCAATTCTTGGGCGGAAAAGGGTGGAGAGCTGCTACCTCTTGTGATTCCCTCAGGCCATCCTTTTGATTCTTTGGTTCCTTCCCAGCAGTGGAGATCCTTTTAGCTCTGTCTTTGCAGTCCAAAGCTTTCCTGGTGTTTCCTTTCTGGCCAGACTCACATTTTAAATCATTCTGCTTGACTCTTTGCTCTTGATTTTCAACATAAATCTGGCTAAAAGCCACCACCAACAATGATGCCACTGCCCCAATAGTTGGCTACTTTGAAATATCTCTTGAAAGATTAATCAGTCCGCCATGCTTAATCTCAGTCTTAGGCAAAGTCTCTGGGCACGAGCAAAATTCTAACAGACCTTCAGCTAATCCATAGCTCACATCATCTGGAGTCCAATGACCAATGCTGTCCTTTTTTCCAGCAGAAACCTTCAGCCTGGTCTTTACAGGCAGGCCTTCTGTCAGTCTTCTGGTCTAAGCTCTGACAAGAATCTTCCCTACAGAACAGCTGAAGCTTTTCCAACTCTTCATAAGTAGAGGACCTCTCCAAACTTTTCTTAAGCCATTCTTTATACCCAGGCTTCAAGCCAGTCTTCTGGTCTGACCTCTGACCAGAATCTCCCCTGCAGACCAACCAAAGCTGTTCCACTGCTTTGCTTGTAGCCGACATCTCTGAACCTTTCCTATCTCTTCCCGTAAGCTCTTCCCAAAAGATTGTAATCCACATGGTCAGGTTAGTCACAGCAACGACCTCACTTCTCTGGTACCAAATTCTGTTTCAGTTACTTTTTACTCATTGCTGGGACAAATACCCAACACTCAAAATGAAGGAAAGAAAGGTTTATTTGGCTCACAGTTACTGGAGGTTTCAGTCCATATTCAGCTAGTCCAAGGCTGAGTGGAACAGGGCAGAGAGCATCCAGGTCATGGTGGTAGAACAGCAACAAAATGGTGGCAGAGGCAGCCAACCAAATGGCAGCAGAGAGTAACAGCAACAGCTCTAGTCTGTCCCTCTGCCTCTCTTTATATTACATTCAGGCTCTCCACCTGAAAGGATCATTCTCAGCCTTAGGTAGAGCCTGGGAATGGTCAGTTCTTTATAGTATTAACAGTTCTTTCTTTGCATTCATTCCTTGCCCAGGAGGTAGGCAGCCTCTCTGCAGAAAGGCAGCAGTCAAGGTCATTTCAGTGAACACCTGTACTTCGTGGATTCAGTTTTAACCCTTTCCCTAACAAGTGTGTACACAGGTGTATAGATATCTATTAAAATACTTGTTCTGAATTTTTTGGATATACATTCAGAAGTGGAGTTGAATTTTATAATTCTGTATGTATTTAGTTTTTGAGGACCTACCATGTACTCTTTTCCACAGTAGCTGTAATATTTATTTTCCCACTAACAATGTCAACATTTGTTATTTTGTATTCTGAACATAGGTATCTTCATGTGAAGTGATATCTCATAGTGGTTTTGGTCTAAATTGTATTGACTGGGGCTGGGGAGATAGCTCTGAGGCACAAGCGCCTGCTGGGCAAGTGCAAGGTCATGAGTTCGAACCCTGGTCCCACAAAAAAAAAAAAAAAAAAAAAAAATTGTATTGACTAATAATATTGAACACATGGGCCCAGCGGGATGGCTCAGTGGTCTAAAGCGCCTGCTTGGGGAAGCTTGGGCAGCTTCAGGGACCGCGGTTTGATCCCTGGCACCACATGCTGCGCCAGCCCTGCCCTCGGGGTGGGCTGAGCCGGCCATAAAAATGAATGAATAAACAAACAAAGGTTCTGAAACAAGAATAAAAATGATAAATAAAATTTTAAAAAAGAAAGTGTTAAAAAATATTGAACACTTTTTCATATGCTTATTGCATATTTGTTTATCTCCTTTGGAGAGATGCTCATGTATTTTAAATTTTATTTTTAATTTACATATTACATGTTATAGTATACTATTTTCAGTACAGTGTATATTGATTTAAAACAGTAATTATCATTTGGATCTCCTTATAATTTTTTCATATTTTGAACTTTCTAGTTCTTTTCCAGTTCATCATGAAGTATACCATAGGTGTTATAAACTGTTGTTACTCTGTTGTGCTGTGTATAACACTAGAACTTTATTCGTTTTATCCAACCATGTTGATACCTGCTACCCAACTCTCTTCTTTATTCCTCCCCCTTCCTAGCCTCTAATAAATACTATTTTACTTTCTACTTTTATGAATAATGCCTCAAAATATGGGATTATACTCTCTGTCTCTCTGTTAACTGAGGATGAAACTGAGGGCCTTTGTGCTAGCTAAGCTACATTTCCAACTCCTTTTTTACATTATGGCCTTATTAAGGCACTAAATTAGCCAGACTAGGTTCAAATTTGCATGCCACCAGCCTCAGCACTGGAATTATAGCTGTTTTCTCTTGCCATGAACTATTGCCCTTCTGCTATGTGCCACCCTGCCTTGGCCCGGCCAATTATGGACTGAAGCCTCTACAAACTGGGAACTAAATAAACTATTGTTCCTTTCCTCCTGACACTTTGAGTATTTTGTCTCAGCAATGAGAAAAGTAACTGTAAGATACCCTGTCTCAGCCCCTACCCCGTAAGTACTATGGCAGAATGAGGATATTTTATAACTGTTGTTTCTTAATTTTTTAGGTATAGATGTTTTCATGTTACTGTAACCTGATTTTTACTTCCTCACTGTGAAATGAACTCCTGAAATCATTAATGAGCGCATCTTTTGCCAACTTTTGGTTTTGCTCAATCTCTTAGGTAGTTAAGTATAAATAAATCTAATCAGACTGTGTTGTGTTTAAATCTTATTAGTGTTATAGCCTTATTTAAATTTGATAATGTCTTTATGTCATGGTTGCTTACTTGTGAAATGAGAAAAATATACTTCTTAGTATTTCTTTTTCTTTTTTTGTCTTTTTGAGAGGGTCTCATTATGTAGTTCAGGCTCACTTTTGTAGCCCAGGCTTGTCTTGAACTTGCACTTATCCTCCTGCCTCAGCCTTCCAAGTGCTGGGATTACAGGCATGTGCCACCATGCCCAACCTAGCATCTCAATGATTAAATAACTTAATACATAAAGAGTACTTAGATCAGTGCCAGGCATAATTTGAATGCTCAAAAATTTTTTGCTTATTTTTTTTTTCTCTCTTCCTCTTCTTCTTTTTTAAAAATTATTTATGCCATGGCCAGCTCAGCCTGCCCTGGGGGTGGGGGCTGGTGTAGCATGTGGTGCTGAGGATCGAACCAGGGTCGTCCCTGTGGTTGCCTGAGCTTTCCTAAGTAGGTGCTTTAGACTACTGAGCTATCTGGTGGACCCCTTTTTTCTCTCTTCTCGAAGCTTGTTTCCTAAACCTGTGTAGCACAGTACAATGGGAGTTGTACAGAGTGTAGAGATTATGTAGTGCAGAAGGCTGCTTACAACTATATTGCAGAGTTCCTAAAAACTATGTTGTGTGGAAACTGTCCTACCCTTCCTCACTAAGTTTACAACTACCATACACATATATAAAAGGGATGATTGGGTTGCTATTTTAAACACCTTTCCATGGGCTGTATAAAACATAGGAAAGATTAATAGTAAGGACTGGCTTTAATTGTGGCTTCTTCCATTCTTTGCAGAGAGGCTTATATAGTAAGAACTCAATAAATATGAGTTGAGTAAATGAGATGATACATGTAAAATGTTTACAACAATACCTGGCCTACCTTAAATACTTAAAGGAATACTTATGGATGCTTTTCTCCCTCTCTTATCTTTTTTGTTGTTTATTTGTTTGTTTTTGTTTTGAAGCAGGACCTCACTATGTAGTGCAGGCTGACCTTGCACTTGTTTATGTATCCCAGGCTGGCTTGGAACTCATGATGATCCTCTTGCCTCAGCCTCCCAAATGCTGATAATATGCCACCAGCTGGCTACCTGTTTGAAATTTTGTTTCACAAACTGACAGTAAAAATGAGGCCAAAGGAAAATTACACCAAGATACTGGCCTGTGTGCTGTTTTTGGTCTGCTTATCTCAAGGAAGGAAAATGAGCTGTTTGGTTGGCAGTGCCTAGTAAAGGCCAGTTTTGTTGGAATAAAGAGTAAGAAAGCTGTTAAGAGATAAGAGAACAAAAGAAAACAGTCGGGTGAGTACAGCACAGATTAGAGAGGTGGTAGTGAGTCAGAGGCACTTTGGAGAAACCAGTAAGAGCCTAAAGATACAACAGTTTTGTACTCTGTTGTGGTGATGGAAAATATTCTCGAGTCCTTGTTAGCCTTTGAAAGTATTTGAACTTTTGTGTTAAAAGCCATTCCTTTGATGTTTATACTTTTGAAGAAGGATTGTAAAGTGATAGATTGTAAACTATATAAAGAAACTATATATAAAGAAATGCTAACTATATTGTAAAATTACCTTATGTGTTATTTCTACAAACAGATATGAAAATAATAGGAAATAATACAAAACATAGTAATAGCTGTAAGGAAGTGAAAAAGATGGAGCTATAAAATGGTTGGTGAATCTTTTTTTTTTAATTTAATTTTTTTATTTTTCTTGTTTCAGAACCTTTGTTTATTCACTCATTTTTATGGCTGGTTCAGCCCACCCCGAGGGCAGGGCTGGCGCAGCATGTGGTGCCGGGGATCGAACCGCGGTCCCTGAAGCCGCCCAAGCTTTCCCAAGCAGGCGCTTTAGACCACTGAGCCATCCTGCCGGGCCCGTGAATCTTTTTTTTTGTGGAACTGGGATCAAACTCAGGATCTTGCACTTGCCAGGCAGGCACCTGTGTCCCTGAGCTATCTCCCTGGCCCTTGATTGGTGAATCTTATAAGAAAATTGGTATTTGTTTATGACGGAAATGTAGACATTATGAAATGTTCAGTGCTGCACTACATATCCATTGCTTTTTAGGAATTTTGCATTTGATATTTAGAGATCCATTAGATTTTTTATTTGTAATTAGTAAAATACCCTTAACCCAGAGGTAATGTTGTGCCTTACTTAGGATTGGGATTTACAGTGTGATTCTGGAATTAGCCATAGCTGAGACCTTTGGTCATCCATAATTTTGGATCTACAATTGGAATCTTTAAACATAGGTATTATTTTGGGGGGAGATATGAGCATCCTTAATTCTATTTTTTTAAAAATTTTTTTATTTTATTTATTTATTTTTCTTGTTTCAGAATCTTTATTTGTTTATTCACTCATTTTTGTGGCCGGCTCAGCTCACCCCGAGGGCAAGGCTGGTGCAGCATGTGGTGCGGGGGATAGAACCGCGGTCCCTGCAGCCGCCCAAGCTTTCCCAAGCAGGCCCTTAATTCTAATAATTGCTAAAATGATGTAATAACTAAACTTTATTATGGAAACTTTTATTCAAAATATTGTTGTGCTAGCTAAGGCTTTTAGAAAAATAAGACATATAATTCCCATAGCAATGATGGCAAACGCTTTAGAGCTGTCAGTGACACAAACAGCCTGCTGTGGTACTGAAGGGGTATAGAATTTACCCCTTTATTCAAAGTATATAATTCAGTGACATTTACCATATTCACAAGGTTTTGAAGCCATCATTATAACCTCTCCTACAGAACATTTTCATCACTTCCAGGAGAACCTCATTGTCCATTAGAAGCCATTCTCTATGCTACTCTCTGGCCCATAGAAATCTTTGTATGGTTTCCTATTCAGACATTGTTATGTCTTATTCTGTGCATGTGAATGGAATAGTATAATATCTGGACTTTTATGTATGATTACTAAGCTCTTTTTAGTGACTGGTTTAGCATTTCAAAGTACTATACATTTACTTTAAAAAAATAAATATTTAACACCGCTATGAGGTAAGTAGAAACTTCGCAACATAGTTGCACTGTAGATTTGTTATGCTTCCATGGTGTTGGTTTACTCATAGATAAGGAAGGAGGTTCATAGGCAGAAGGGTAAAGTTTGAAAACTAGAGTTAAAGGAAAAACAGGACATGATGAACTTCCTTTTAACTAGAATTTGCATCTTCTAATACTTTATTAAAATGACTGTCATAAAGGGAAAAATGAGAGGAATTCAAAATATGTTTTCTAGGGGACTGTCAGGTTAGTTCAGTGGTTTAAGCGCCTGTGTGGGCAATCCCAGTCAGGCACTGGGGCAATCCCAGTCAGACACTGGGATAGCAGTTTGATCCCCACACCCACCCTTAAGGCAGCCTGAGCCAGTCAAAAATAACAACAACAACAAAACAAAACCAAAAAACTCTTCCCAAAATATGTTTTGTGGGTCCTTTAGAAAACACTGAACTTGATCACATATTTGAATCTGTGTAAGTTTATATATTGTTGACATCATGGTAATGGGTACTCTTACAAAAGGATACAAGGGTCCAACACTTCTCAGGCAGGTGCTATGCCACTGAGCTACATCCATGGCCCTCTTGCTGAAAGATGTGAACAGATAATTTATGAAATGTTTATATTAACTTGAATATAATCTCTCTAAAATCACCATGAGAAAAAGATGTGTGACAATAATGGAAGGCAATCTGTTGCATTCCAACTTAAGGAGAGTACTTAGAAATATATCATAAATAGCTAGATTTTAAGGATCAGACATTTTCCTTTTTTTTTTGTCTTTTTGAGACAGGGTCTTGTTATGCAGTTCAGGCTGGCCTTGAGCTCACTTTTGTAGCCCAGGCTGGTCTTGAACTTGCACTGATCCTTCTGCCTCAGCCTCCCGAGTGCTGGGATTACAGGCGTGCGCTACCACGCCCGGCAATATATATTTTTTTATATTATAGCTGGTTCAGTCTGCCCTGGAGGTGGAGCTGGCGTAGCATGTGCTGCCAGGGATTGAACCTTGGGCCCTGCAGTTGTCTAAGCAGGCGCTTTACACTGCTGAGCCATCTCGCCACACCCTTCCTTTGAAGCACTGTCTTTAAAATAAATTATTTAAAGAAAAAAATTAAAACAGGATGTGATATGTGAAAAATAATTCAGTACTGTAGGATTTCTTTTAGAACCATAAATATTAAACTATTGAATTGCAACTGTAATTAAATGTTTTAACTATATTTATGAATTTAAAATTTGAGAATGAGTTATGGAGATTTCACTGTTTAGCCAGAATCCCATTTTACAAGTCCAGGTGTGGTTGCACATGCCTGTAATCCCAGCACTAGGGAGGCTGAAAACAGGAGGATCACTATGAGTCCAAACTGTGTAGTGAGACCATGTGCATGCTTGCATACACACAGACACACAAAATATACAAAGATTTAAAAAGTATGTCAGAATTGTGCTCTTGGTTATTCCAAATTCTAACTATAGCCTGTTGTTACAGGTAGAAGAAGAGATGTATGGTGAGTATAATTTGTTTTAATAAAAGCAAATAATAGGTGGTTTTGCCTTTGCAGCAAGTGATTTTAGTAATGTGGTGGACTGACAACTAGTGGTCAACTTATAGCACCCAGTTGACATGAATCAGGTAGTGCTGGAGGCCAACCTGAGGATTGTAGCCAACAACATAAAAAGTAGATGTGGAGAGGAAGAAATGGGGCTGTTGTTTTTCCTAGAGGAGCTTGTCATACTGACTTTCTTGATAGGAACTCAGTGTTCTCATTGTCAGAGGAGCTTGGGAACCTATTGTTGCTGAAAATGGCTGCAGTTCACTTTGACAGCGCTGATCTTTACTTTGAACATTGCTTTCTGGTTCAGGAGGCGAAGATGGTGCACTGTTCAATGCCTTGAAAAAAGCTTGCTGGTTCTGGCTTTTCTGTCCTGATATGAACTTGGTTGTTCTCATCGTCAAAGGAACTTGGGACCTGGTTGCTGAGGATGGCTATGGTACTTTTGGGGAGAGGTATGGTTCTTACTCCTCAGTGTCTTTCCTGGCTCCATTGTAGATTCCTCAGCCCAGGGGCACAGATCTTTCATCCTGTTGGTACTGGCTTTTTGGGCTTTCCAAGAGCACATCTGTGAAACAGATTTGCATGAGACATTGTGGTGGGCCCTAGGCCTCTGATTGGATTTGTGAGCGGCATTGTTATGAGCTCTGTGTCTTCAGCTGGACTCAGGCAGGACATTACCCTAGGATTCAGGACTTCAGCTGGATTCATTGGTTCTTTACACTTGATCTTAGCCAAAAGGCCGAGAAGCGATCATTGGTTCTTTAGTATGTGGACAGATTTCCTGCACTCTTGAACTTGACTTTTTGGGTGACTATTATAATCTTACAAATTTTGTGCCCTGTGTTGTTTTCCCTTGTAAACCCTGACTACAACAAGTTGGAGCTCTTATATTATGGCAAGTATTGCTATATGTGTAAGTTATAAGTATATTTGAAATTGGTGGTCAGTACTAGTCAAATGTGCCATCTTCTTCTTTTTTTGTATTTTAAGGAAGAGTTCAGGAGCCAGGGAAATAGCTCAGTGGAATTAAGCGCTTACCTGGCAAGCATAGGGTCCTGAGTTCAATCTCTGGTACCACAGGAAAAAAAAAAAAAAAAAAAAAAAAGGAAGGGTTCTACAAGGTGTTCAGGATCTCACTACTAGATCAGACATAGTAATCCACCTGTTTACAGCCTCCAAAGAGCTGGGATTATAGGCATGTGCTACCATGCCCAGTCTCAGTTGCGGTCTCAGTGAGCCCCAGGGTCAGGGCTGGCATTGCTTGTGGGGGATTGAGCCTGAGCTGCTGTGCTCTGCCTAAACAGCCACTTTAGTCTGCTGAGCTATCTGTGTCCCCTCTTTTTTTTCTTTTTGAGGCAGGGTCTTGCTGTGCAGTTCAGACATTCAGACTGGCATTGAATTCACTTTGTAGTCCAGGTGATCTGGAACAGGCTGGCTCTCCTGCCTCAGCTTTCTAAGTACTAGGATTATAGCCATGTACCCCACCACACCCAGCCTTAGATTTCTTCTTTAAAGTCATTCCCAAGGGAAATAACTTCTTGTTGTGATGTGTGGCAAGGTTTTGCTGTGTAGTTCAGGCTGGCCTTGAACTCTTTATATAGCCAAGGCTGGCCTGGAACTCATGACAGTCTTCCTGTCTCAGCCTCACAGTAATCTTGTCTCAACCTTCAAAGTGCTAAGATTACAGGCATCTGACACCATGCCCAGCTTCACACACACACACACACACACACACGCGCGCGCGCGCGCGCGTGTGTGTGTGTGTGTGTGTGTGTGTATATAAGGTAAACTTTTATCATTGAGAATGTTTGGTATTGCATACATATTCAAATATGAAGCTGGGTGTGGTGGTGCACGCCTGTAATCCCAGCACTTGGGAGGCTGAGGCAGGAGGATGAGTGCAAGTTGTAGACTTTTGTAGCCTGAGGTACAAAAGAGCTCAAAGCCAGCCTGAACTACATAGCGAGACCCTGTCTCAAGAAGACAAAATAAATAAATAAATAAAAAATAAAAAACAAAAAGAACCCCAAAACAAATATGACAGTAATAATGACTACTTGACTATTGTTTATGTACTTTTTATTAGTGAATTATATATACATACATGATTAGAACATTGACATACTTTATAACAACTATGAGGACATATGTATAAGTCATTGACTCTTAGGAATTTTACAGTGTAGTCTTGGTTGCTCACCTAAAACAGAAGAATCTCATCCTTAACCAACTTTTTATGTTTAGCTCTTACATAGTAATTGCTGCTTTACAGTAGTTATTGTTAGTTTTACCAAAACACCAGGGTCATGTCCCACATGAAAGGAGGAAACTAAACATGAAGGTAAGATACAAGCAAACTTATTTAAAAGATATAAAGGCAAAAAAGTAAAAGAGGCCAGGTGTGGTGGTGCACACCTAAATTCCCAGCACTTGGGAGGCTGAAGCAGGAGGATTGGTATGAGTTTGAGAGCAGCCTGGGCTAGAAAAGTGTGCTCAAGGCCAGCCTGTACTGCATAGTGAGACCTTGTCTCAAAAAAGACCAAAAAAAAAAAAAAAAAAAAAAAAAAAAAAAAAAAAAAAAAAAAAAAAAAAAAAAAAAAAAAAAAAAAAAAAAAAAAAAAAAAAAAAAAAAAAAAAAAAAAAGTAAAAGCTGGGCATGGTGGCATACGCCTGTAATCCTAGCACTTGGGAGACTGAAGCTGGAGGATCAGTGTGAGTTCAAGACCAACCTGAGCTACAAAAGTGAGCTTAAGGCCAGCCTGAATTGCATAGGGAGACTCTGTCTCAAAAAGGAAAAAAAGAAAGAAAAAAAAAATGATATAAAAACAAGGAAGTAAATAAAGTTCCTGCTAGCCAGGAGGGAGTTGTGAGTAGGATACACAGGAAGGTCTTTTGTCTAGGGGCTTTTAAGGGATTCAGAAGGAAGGTTGGACTGTTCTGTAAGCAATGTAATCTTTACCTGATAGGAACTACATACTTTTTAGGATCTAATCTATCTAGTATTTATATAGTGTGTAGACCTCCTTGCTCTTGAGCCAGTGTCCTGCCTCATCATGCTCTTGGAAGGTACCAGACAGCCAAAGGACAGATGTTTTGTAAGGGTAGATGTTTTCTAAGATCCCTGTAGGGTTGTGACTCAGCAAAACTCTGTTTTGGGCTTTTTGACTCTATTTTGGGATGTAAGAGAATCCTGACTCTTACCTCACTAATTCCTGTTACAGCAGGGAATATGCTATTTCTTCTGGGCATCTCATTTGATTTCTGAATAATAGCTCTAAACTACTTGAAAATTCTGCCTTGAACATCTCTCACTCTATTAACGTTAACACTTATCATACTTTTGTTTTGGTGGAGTTGGTCCCACTTCTGTGAAAATACTCTTTGTTTGAGGAGAGGTCTCATTACATCTTGTTTATGCTGAATGCTCTGTTTCAATTGTTAGTCGTGTCATAGGATTTCCCTGTTTTGATTATCTAATAGATAATTTTAATTCCTTGGCTTTCATATGGTTTTGTCTAAAACTCTAATAAAGACTATACTTTAATCCTGACTCAATAGGTATATAGATATGTGTGTGAGTGTATATACATATACATACATGTATGTTGATATTTTTAGAGATAGGGTCTCACTATGTAGGCCAGGTTGGCCTTGAACTTCCGAGATCCTTCTGCCTCTGCCTCTGCCTCCTAAATGCTGGGATTACAGGTGTGTGCCACTATGCCTGGGCTTTGTAGTCTATGTTTGTAATATATATGTAACTAAAAAAACTTTATGAGTACTTACTCTTTTTTTTTCCTGGAACTGGGGATTGAACTCAAGCCTTTGTGCTTGCCAGGCAAGTGCTTATTCTACTGAGCTATCTCTCCAGCCCCTTGAGCACTTTTTTGTTTTTTTTTCCTTTTTGAGACAGGTTCTCACTATGCAGTTCAGGCTGGCCTTGAGCTCACTTTTGTAGCCCAGGCTGGTCTTGAACTCACACTGACCCTCCTGTCTCAGCCTCCCAAGTGCTGGGATTACAGGTGTGCACCACCACACCTGGCCTTTTTTTTTTTTTAAACAGGGTCTTACTATGCAGCTCAGACTCATAGTGATCCTCCTGTTTGCTGCCTCCCAAGTGCTGGGATTACAGGCGTGCACCATCATGCTCAGACTCCATTGCTGGCTCAAGCATGCTCTGTCCCAGAGCAGGGCTGGCATGGCAGTTGGGGCCAGGAACTGAACTCTGGCCCCTGCACTTCCCTGAGCAAGCACTTAGTCCACTGAGCTCCACCGCTGGCCCCTTGAGTACTTATTCTTAACTTTGGTATTTTCTGCTGTTTTTCTGGTAAAGTGGTATTCTGGGTTTCAGCATGTAGTTTGAGATTGAGAGGCCCTATTCTGGTTTGCTGAAGTTGGAAATATAGTTTGCAATAACTAGTTCCCAAAACTTGGACGTTAGGGTAATTGTTGCTATATAGGTTCTACATTATCTTCTCTAGGAGAACATTCTGATGGTAACTAAGTAAAATGTAATAGGACTATGACATTGTTGGTAATAAAGGCAGTAACACTAAAGCATATGCTACATTTGTTTTTATCCTCAGGTGGCGACAGACAAGGTTGCAGAAAAGCTGAGTTCTACTCTCTCATGGGTGAAGAACACAGTATCACATACAGTCAGTCAGATGGCCAGTCAGGTGGCAAGTCCATCTGCTTCATTACATACTACATCCTCATCTACCACATTGTCAACACCAGCCCTTTCACCGTCTTCCCCACCACAGCTAAGTCCTGACGACTTAGAGCTCCTGGCTAAACTGGAGGAACAAAACAGGTGAGTGAGCTGTGTGGCATTTCTTTTCCTAATTATCATACAAACCTAATTATAATGAAAACTTTTAAGTATATACTCATGACAAATGTTTTTCCTGGGGCGGGGGCTGATTTACCAAACCTATCAAAAGTATTCACATCTTTTTGTGGTAGGTAGGTTAGGCTTAAGACAGACAAGTTTTCTCCAGGTATAGATATCTTTAGAGATTTCTTTTTTTTCTTTTTGAGACAGGTTTTACTTTGTAGTTCAGACTGGCCTCAGACTTACAGCAATTCTCCTGCCTCAGTCTCCTGTGTGCTGGGATTACAATTGTATGCCATCATATCCAGCCTGAGATTTTCTTTTCTTTTCTTTCTTTCTTTCTTTCTTCCTTTCTTTCTTTCTTTCTTTCTTTCTTTCTTTCTTTCTTTCTTTCTTTCTTTCTTTCTTTCTTTCTTTCTTTTTATGAGCAGAACATGTTTATTGAGGGAAAGAAAGCTCCTGTCCGAGAGAGAGATAGGATGGGGGGTTCCAAGTGGGTGTCCCCCAAAATTATTTTTTTTGTAGGATTAGGGTTCGAACTCACAACCTTGCACTTGACCAGGAGGCACTTGTGCCACAGAGCTATCTCCCCAGCCCCTGAGACTTTATTTTCTTAATAAATTCCCTCAGTCCTTCCTGGAAAAAGAAAAAAAGATATCTATATCTATATTTATCTCTCTCTATATATATCTATACATCTATATCTATATCTATATCTAGATCTATATTTTTAGCCTTGCTGAGGCAGGAGGATCGGTGGGAGTTCGAGACCAGCCTGGGCTACAAAAGGGAGCTCAAGGCCAGCCTGAACTGCATAACAAGACCCTGTCTTGAAAAGACCAAAAAAAAAAGACAAGTTCTTGCTATACAGTTCAGGCTGGCCTTGAACTTACTGTGTCATTCAGGCTGGCCTCATATTCTCAGTGATCCTCCTGCTTCAGCCTCCCAAGTGTTGTGATCATAGGTGTGCACCAGCATAGCTGGCTGGAGTACATTTTTTTTTTTTTTTTAAGTTTTATGTATATGGTACAGGGTCTCACTACACAGCTCGGACTCATAGTGGTCCTGTTGTTTTCAGCCTCCCCAGTACCGGGATTATAGGCATGCACCACCATGTCCGGACTTGGAGGACATTCTTGATCTGAACAGCAACACAAAGTACATAATACTATTTTAGTTTTTTTTTTTTTTTTTTTTGCAGGACCAGGGTTCAAACTTACGACCTTGCACTTGGCAGGCAAGCACTTGTGCCACGGAGCTATCTCCCCAGCCCCTAGTTACTTTTCTTGTTGTTGAGACAAAATACTCAGCACCCAAAGTTGAAGGAGGGCTTTATTTAAAGGTTTCAGCTCGTACTTAGCTGGCTTCATTGCAGAGTAACATGGCAGATGGACATAGAAGAGGAGAAGGCAGAAATTAGCAAAGTAGTGAAGATTCAAAGCAGGAAACAAAAGCAGCAGCTTTCTTTCTGTTCCTTATATTTTATCCAGGTATCCACCCTTTGGGTGGGTAGTGCTTATACCCAGGGTGGACCTTCCCATTATTCATACCCAGAACTGTGCCAAACCAATCAGTGGACTAATTTAGTAACTCTCACATTTTAATTGCAGTAGCACACACTCTAGATTCAGCCACTTTTAAAAAAGTGGCTATTATTACATGAGGCTTTCAGGGGACAACTAGACACAGGCCACAACAAACACCATCAGCTTTAAGGATAAATAGAAAGGTCATTTTTACTAGCTTTGTAAATTGGCATAATCAACTATATGTCACGCGTGCGTGTGTGTGTGTGTGTGTGTGTGTGTGTGTGTGTTTCTGGTAATTGAACTGAAGGTCTTTGTTTTTTGGGGAGTTGGGGGGAAAAGGTCTGCAGGTGTTCAGGGTCTCACTACTAGATCAGACTCAACTGTGATCTGTCCGTTGACACAGGCACACACCACCATGCCCAGTCTCTATTGCTGTTTCAGCACACCCTGGGGAGTGGGGCTGGCACAGCAGGCCTGGGGATTGAACCCCTGGCCCCTGTGCCTTTAGAACTGAAGGTCTTTGTATTGATTTTTTGTTTAGTACCTGGAGTTGCACTCAGGACCTTATACTTGCCAGGCAGGTGCTGTGCCATTGAGGTATATATATCCCTGGCTCAGGGTCTTTGTATTAAGCTACATTCCTAGCCTTTTTTAGTTTTTTATTTTGAGAGTTTCTAAATTGCCTAGGCAGGGTTTGAATTTTGAATCCTCTGTTTCAGCCTCCCAGAGTATTGAAATTACAGGTGTACAAAACTATACCTACCTTCAATTATGTATACTTATATAATATGATAAACATTGACATATATACGTATGAAACTTTTACCATAATCAAGAAAATTAACATCTACATTATTCTCTTATCTCTGACTATGCAACCACTAGATTGTTTCCAAAAATTTTAGGGAAATAGAAACATTTAGTATGTACTCTTTTTGTATGTATTATTGTACTTAGCATAATTATTTTGAGAATTGTCATAGAATGTATCAATAGTTTATTTCTTTGTTGTTGTACATTAGTGTTCTGTCAAGCGGGCATACAGTGTTTATCCCTAACATATTAGGCTTTGTATTGGGGGATACTTTTGTTTCTGGTGGACAAATATCTAGGAATGGAAAGGATCCCTTGTATAGTAGCTTTTATATTTCATTGGTGACTTTCCAAAGGGCCTGTATTTTTTCACATTCCTACCGGAACCTTCGTATGATGTTTCTGGTCCTTTGATATCCTTGCCCCACTCATGGTTGCTCTTTTCAATTTTAGCTATTCTAGCAGGTACTAATATGTGCTTTTTCTTGGCATTTGTAAACATCTTTTTTATGTGTTTATTTGCTACTTGTATATCAGCACTGATTTTTTTTTTTTTTTTAGCACTGATTTTTGAAAGGTTAGATTATTTGCTTTCTTACTGTGTTTTGAGAGTTGTTTATATATTTAGGATACATATGCTTTATCAAGTACATAATTTTCAAGTCTTAGTTTCCCAGTTGGTTGGCTTATTCTCTTAAAAGGATCTTTTGCTGCTAGTTATGGTAGCACATGCTTCCAATCTCAGTTGACTCTGGGAGGCTGGGATTAGTTTTACGTCTGATGACTTTTAAAAAAAAATTATTATTATTATGGCTGGCTCAGCCTGCCCTGGGAGTGGGGCTGGTGCAGCATGTGGTACCAAGGGTTGAACTGTGGTACCTGTGGTTGCCTAACCTTTCCTAAATAGGCACCTTAGACCACTAAGCCATTTTGCCAGCCCCTACATTTCATGACTTTTTTGAAAAATGTATTTAGTACAAGGTCTACAGTGTCTCACTATGTAGGTCGGACTTGTACTGATTCTTCTGTTTTCAACTTCCCAAGCACTGGGATTACAGATGCACAGTACCACACCAAGTCTCAATGGCAGTCTCAGTACACCCCAGGTACAGGGCTGGCTTGACAAGCCAGGGATTTGTCCAGTTGTCCATAGATGTATGAACCTCTTTCTAGATTCTATATTTTTTTCCCCAAATTTTGAAATCAGGTAGTATTAACCTTCTAATTTTGTATTGGTCGTATTTTGGTTCTTGACATTTTCATAAATTTTAGTTCACCAATTTTTAGAAAAATCTGCTGAAATTTTGGTTGTGATTGCATTGAATCTTTAACAATATTATCATCTACCCCAGGAACACACTGTATTTCTCAGTTATATGTGAATGATACTGTTTTTGTAAATTTAATTTTCAATTGTTCATTGCTAGCAAAAGTTGTTTTTCTTATATTGGTGTTTAATTTTGAAGCCTTGCTAGATTCATCTTTCATTTTTTTAAAGCTTTGTTTATTTCTGGCTCAGCCTGCCCTGGGGGTGGGGCTGGTGCAGCATATGGTGCTGGTGATCAAACCACAGTCCCTGTGGTTGCCTAAGCTTGCCTAAGCAGGCTCTTTAGACTGCGGAGCGATCTCGTCAGTCCTTGTTATTCTGGTAGGGCTTTTGGTTTAGTTAGGTTCTTTTAAAGATTCTAGAGGTATTTTCTGTATAGGTGAGCATGTTGTCCGTGAATCTGATCACTTTTATTTCCTTCCAATCTGAGTATCTTTTGTCTCCTTTTTCTACCAAGTAAAACAGATTGTTGTTTCCAGTATGAATTTGAGTGTGATAGACATCTTTCTTTTCCTAATCTTAGGGGGGAACATTACATTAACTGTATGTTTTTGCATATGTCTTATCAGGTTGAGGACATTTTTTGCTCTTTGCTGCTTTCTGAGAGTTTATAGATTTTTCTGAATCTCTTGAAGTGATCATGTGATTTTTTTTTTTTTTTTTTTTTGTTTTTTTTTTTTGAGACAGGGTCTCACTGTGCAGTTCAGGCTGGCTTTGAGCTCACTTTTGTAGCCCAGGCTGGTCTTGAACTCACAACGATCCTCCTGCCTCAGCCTCCCAAGTGCTGGGATTACAGGCGTGAGCCACCATGCCCGGCTAATCATGTGATTTTATTTTTTTGGTCTGATTGTGTGGTAAATTACATTTTTTAAAAAATGTTAAACTAGCTGGGCGTGGTGGTGCAAGCCTGTAATCCCAGCACTCGGGAGGCTGAGGCAGGAGGATCAGTGCGAGTTCGAGACCAGCCTGGGCTACAAAAGTGAGCTCAGGACCAGCCTCAACTGCATAGCGAGACCCTGTCTCAAAAAGACAAAAAAATGTTAAACTAATTATGCATTCTAACAAGAAATCTCATCTGATAGTTATAAAATATTACTACCTTTTTAAATATCAGGGTCTTTATAAAGTATTGTTGGGCCTGACTTGTTAAAATTTTGTTGGGAACTTTTGAATCTGTGTTGGTGAAGGAAATTGGTCTATAGCTGTCTTGAAGTGTCTTTGACTTACAACAGCAATGTCTCATCACCTTAGAGTGCTTTCCTCTCTAATACATTTATCTCTTTAAATCTTGCCTCAGCAATATCCCTTCAGATTTATTATTTATTTTATGGCTCTGGGTCTGACCTGTCTTGGTAAATGTTTTGTGTGTGTTTGGGAAGAATGTGTATCCAGCTGTTGTTTGCTGAAGTGTTGTATAACTGTTGGTTGATTCAAATTGGTTGATAGTGTTGCTCAAGTTTACTTTGTTTTGGGTGGTTTTCTGTTTGTTATATCTAGCACTGAACTTCTAGTAGTAGAACTTATGACTGTGGATTTGTTATTTTTTAAAAAATATTTTTATTTTATTTATTTATTTTTATTTTATTTTATTTTATTTTTTTTCTTGTTTCAGAACCTTTTTATTTGTTTATTCACTCATTTTTATGGCCGGCTCAGCCTGCCCTGAGGGCAGGGCTGGCGCAGCATGTGGTGCCGGGGATCGAACCGCAGTCCCTGAAGCTGCCCAAGCTTTCCCAAGCAGGCGCTTTAGACCACTGAGCCATCCCGCCAGGCCCCTATTTATTTTTATATTATGGCCGGTTCAACCTGCCCTTGGGGTGGGGCTGGCACAGCATGTGGTACCAGGGATTGAGCCATGGTCCCTGTGCTTGCCTAAGCAAGTGCTGTAGACTGCTGAGTCATCTTTCTGACCCTGGATTTTTTTTTTTTTTTTTAATTGTTTGTAATTTTTTTTTAAAGAATTTTTTATTTTATTTATTTTTTTTCTTGTTTCAGAACCTTTGTTTGTTTATTCACTCATTTTTATGGACGGCTCAGCCCGCCCCGAGGGCAGGGCTGGCGCAGCATGTGGTGCCAGGGATCAAACCACGGTCCCTGAAGCTGCCCAAGCTTTCCCAAGCAGGCGCTTTAGACCACTGAGCCATCCCGCCGGGCCCCTGGATTTGTTGTTTTTTAAAGCTCTCTATCTTTGCTTTTTAGTTGGTGTACTTGAATAAAGTTAGGTAATAGTTTTATGAATATTCACATTTGCATTTATCTCAAGCTACATGTTGTGTGTATTTTTGGTTTATGTGTTTTGCATGACCAACACCCAGTTATTTCCAGGGTAAAGCAGACCTAAAGAAAATGGAAAAGAGATGAAGTGGGGCATGATGGCACAGGTCTATAATTCCAGTACTTGGGAGGCCAGCGCTTGGGAGGCCAAAGCAGGAAAAGTGCTGTGAGTTTAATGCCCTCCTGAACTACATAGGATCTCAGAGAGAGAGAGAGAGAGAGAGAGACAGAGACAGAGACAGAGACAGACAGAGACAGAGACAGAGAGACAGAGAGAGAGAATAAAACCTTAAAACATCTGAGGAAGGGTGTCCAGCTTGGCAGATTAAAGCACATGCTGAGGCAGAGAAAGGCCTGGGGGTTTGATCCCCTGCCTGCCAGCACTGCCCTTGAGGCTGGGTGTGGTGGTGTGCGCCTGTAATCCCAGCGCTTGGGAGGCTGAAAACAGAAGAATCACTGTGGGTCCAATTTAGGTAGTGAAACCCTGTATACTCTGTACACCCTGTCCTAAATTAATAAAAAACCAAAGCACAAAAACCAGGCATCTAGTGAGATAGTTGAGCTGCATAAGCACTGCCTGGTAAGCAGAAAGTCCTGAGTTGGATTGTTTGATTCCTGGTACTCCCCCTCCCCCTAAAAAAATCTGTTAGGAAATTATAATTTATGTTTTATATGTAATTGGCTAAAGCAGATCAGGTGGCCACACCTTTTATGAGTGAGGCAAGAAGTATATTGCATAATATTGCATGGATGGAATGAAGAACCAAGAAAAAATTTTTATATTATAATTTCTCCTCCTTTTCCTCCTCCTTGTTCTCCCCCTCCTCATTCTTCTTCTCCTCTCCCTTCTTCCCCTTTTCTTCTTCCTCTTCTACACCCAACAGAAATCACCCTTTGAAGAGTATAATTGTGATTGTTAGTATATTGACAAAATTTACAACCATTACTACTTGCCCAGTGTCAGAACATTTTCGAAAAAGAAGCTATTTCCATAGTCTGTATTTCCTCCTTCCAATCACTGATTTACTTTGTCTGTATAGATATGCTTATTCTGAGCATTTTACAATGATTTTATTTTATTTTTTTAATTTTTTTTTTTGAGACAGGGTCTCGCTATGTGGTTCAGGCTGGCCTTGAGCTCACTTTTGTAGCCCAGGCTGGTCTCGAACTCACACGGATCCTCCTGCCTCAGCCTCCCAAGTGCTGGGATTACAGGCGTGCGCCACCATGCCCGGCTTACAATGATTTTAATAAGTGATCTTTTGTGATGGGCTTCTTCCACTTACCATAATATTTTTGAGATTTTTGAGGAAAACAAACTTTACATTTAATGTAATTATTAATGACTTTAAATCTGTTTTCTTGTTCTTTAGTCTCTTTTTCCCTTCAACTATCCTACCTTCTTATACCTTAGTTTTTTTTTTTTTTTTTCTTTTTGAGACAGGGTCTCGCTATACAGTTCAGGCTGGTCTTCAGCTCACTTTTGTAGCCCAGGCTTGTCTTGAACTCACACCGATCCTCCTGCTTCAGCTTTCCAAGCTCTGGGATTACAGGCATGCGCCACCATGCCCAGCTTACCTTAGCTATTAAAAAAAAAAAAAAAAAAAAAGGATTTTGTTTTTGTTTTTTGACACAGGATCGTTCTAGCTATGTAGTTCAGGCTGGCCTTGAAATTCACTATGTAGTCCAGGCTGGCCTTGAACTTGCTGTGATCCTCCTGCCTCATCCTCCCGAGTGCTGGCTCTTCATTATATATTTTTATAATTATATTTTATCTTTTTTGTTGATTTTTATGAACTATAACTGGTATATTAGTGGTTGCATTAAAGTTCATAGTATACAACTTTAATTTACCATTTTACATGTAGTATAAGAACCTTAAAGTGGTACATTTGTGCTTTTCCAGTATTTGTTCTAGTTTTGTCTTACATTTATTTGTCTGCTGTCCGTCCGTCCGTCCGTCCGTCCGTCTGTCCGTCCGTCCGTCCATCCATCCATCCATCCATCTATCTATCTATCTATCTATCTATCTATCTATCTATCTCTCTGCTGTATTTGTTTCAACAGTCAATTATTTTTTATATTACATTGAAACAAAAGAATCAAGTATAAGCCAAGTATGGTGGTGCATGCCTGTAATCCCAGCACTGGGAGGCTGAGGCAGGAAGATTGTCTTGAATTTGAGGTGAGCCTGGACTACATAGTGAGATTCTGTTTTGGAAAAAACAGACAAAGACAAAAACAAAAAAAAAAAAAACCCAAAAGAAAAAAGTGTCAGGTACAGTAGCATGTGTTTGTAATTCTAGTTTTCTAGCTATTGAGGTGCTGAGGTAGGGGATAGTAAATTTGAGGCTGGCCCAGGCAACTAAATGAGATACTATCGTAAAATAAAAGAATAGGTATATAACTATTAAGAAGAAAGGGAAATAAAATAATGTATTTATCTTCTGTGGTGAATTGACAGCTGGTGGTCAACTTGTAACACCCAGTTGAACTTAACTATTAAGAAGAAAGGGAAATAAAATAATGTATTTATCTTCTGTGGTGAATTGACAGCTGGTGGTCAACTTGTAACACCCAGCTGAACTTAACCAGCATAGTAAGTTCTCTTTACTTACCAGTAACCAGAGGGTGTGGGAGGCCTACCTGAGGATTCTTGCTGGCAGCATAAAAGGCAGAACTGTAAAGGAAGAAGTTTAGAAGCTGTTTGTTTTCCTGGGGCTTCTGTTGGTTTTCTGGGAGGACCTTATCATGCTGACTTTCCACATAGCTTGGCTGTTCTCATTGTCTTTTTTTTTTTTTTTCTTTTTGAGACAGGGGTTTCACTATGCAGTTGAGGCTGGCCTTGAGCTCACTTTTGTAGCCCAGGCTGGTCTCGAACTCGCACCGATCCTCCTGCCTCAGCCTCCCGAGTGCTGGGATTACAGGTGCGTGCCACCACGCCTGGCTTGTTCTCATTGTTGAAGGAGCTTGGAACCTTGGTGCTGCAGGGAATGGGGAGCTGTGGTCCTTGTTTTGAGTATTGCTTCCTGGCTCCAGAGGGCAAGATGGTACACTGCTCAGTCTCCTGGTGAAGCTTATTGCACTGGCTTTCCTTTTTCTCTTTCTTTCTCCTTTTCTTTTCTTTTTGTGGGATGAGGGTTCGAACTCATGACCTTGCACTTGCCAGGCAGGCACTTGTGCCATGGAGCTATCTCCCCAGCCCCTGGCTTTCCTGATAGGAGCTCAACTGTTATCATCAGTGGAGCTTGGAGCCTCATTATCTTTGAAGATGTTTGTGTTCCTTTTCAAGGAAGCTCTGGATATATATAAAATGCCCAGCTCAGCTTGCCCTGGGGGTAGGGCTGGCACAGCATGTAGTGCCTGGGATTGAATGTTGGTCCCTGCAGTTGCCTAAGCTTTCCTAAGCAGGTGCTTTAAATTGCTGAACCATCTCACCCATCCTTTGGTTCTTACTTTGAGTCTTTTTGGCTCCAGTACAGATCCCTCAGCCTGCTAGCACAGATCTTTTATCCCCACTGGCACAGATTTTCTAGCTTCCATCATTGACCTAGCCCAGGCTAGTCTCGAACTCACACCGATCCTCCTGCCTCAGCCTCCCGAGTGCTGGGATTACAGGCGTGCGCCACCACGCCCGGCATTTTTTTTTTTTTTTTTTTTTTTTGTCTTTTTGAGACAGGGTCTCACTATGCAGTTCAGGCTGGCCTTGAGCTCACTTTTGTAGCCCAGGCTGGTCTCGAACTCACACCGATCGCCTCAGCCTCCCGAGTGCTGGGATTACAGGCATGTGCCACCACGCCCGGCCCCTTGTATCTTAATGGAGTTCTCTCTTGCATTGTTTTCAGTAAGATATTCAGTTTATTCCTTATCTTTCTTTGTTATGTTCCCCCTCTTCTTCATCATGTTTTTTTGTCTTTTTAAAAATTTTTTTAAAAATTTTTTTTATTTTTTTTTGTCTTTTATTTTTAAATTAATTTTATTTATAGGATTTTGCTTTGTAGTTCAGACTGACCCTTTTTATTTCTTCTTCTTTTTTTCTTTTTTCACGCTTTTTATTTCTGAGATTACAGATAATGGACCATCATGTCCAGCCTAGTTTGGAAATAATACTATATATATAGTATATATATTCTGGATGTTACTTCTGCTCTGCTTTAATACTCAGTTTTAATACCTTGTGGTTGAGATAAAGACAGAAAATAGTGACATGAGTGAAATTTTTGGAGAACAGATTTTGTTTTTTTAGATGGGAAACAGTTTAGAAGCTGGGGATTTGAAATCTATCCTGTATATAACATAAGAGAAGACCAGCTAGTCCATATGAAGTTGGTAATACAAATTGCCTCCTTATGATCATTTTCTTTCTTTTCTTTTCTTTTTTAAAAAGACATTTTAAAGATTTTTATTTGGCTCTCAGCATTTGATAGGTGAAGTAAGGAGCTGTGTCATATGATGGTTTTAGTGTATGTGTTGATTTTAACTTTTTATTTTTTATTTTTTTGTCTTTTTGAGACAGGGTCTCACTGTGTAGTTCAGGCTGGCCTTAAGCTCACTTTTGTAGCCCAGGCTGGTCTCGAACTCGCACCGATCCTCCTGCCTCAGCCTCCCGAGTGCTGGGATTATAGGCGTGTGCCACCACGCCCGGCTCCTTACCTTTTTATTTCTTTGCTTATAATTTAAAAAAAAATATTTTAGGGAAGGGTCTACAGGGACAGAGTGTCCAGAGTCTCACTACTATATCAGACTTGTAGTGATCGACCTGTTTACAGCTTTCCAAGAGCTGGGATTACAGGCATGCACCACCCAGTTTCAATTGCCATCTCAGTGAGCCTCGGACAGGGCTGGTGGGACTGGCATGGCAGTCCTGGGGATTGAACCCCCTAGCCCCTTTGCCTGCTTACAGGCACTTTAATCCACTGAGCTATTTGGCTAGCCCCTCTTTGCTTGTGATTTTCAAGGTTTTGACCAAAATATTTTGTTCAAGATTTTGGGAATAGTCTAACAAGTCATGTAAATTGGCAAAGGTTCTTATTAAGATGGGATTGAAGTAAGTTCTTAGAAGAGCAAAATGGAGCGTTATGTTGTGTGACAGCTGTTTTGTCAGTGGGTAGGCCTCAAAAGATGACAAGGGCCATTCAACAGTGCAAAAGGAGGTCTAGGGTGGAAAAAGTAAATGGGATGTGAAGCTGGGACAGGACTTGAAAAAGTGAAGCACTTGTAGATAGTGCTAAATGTGGAAAGGATATGTAAATTTTGGATTGATTCTTACATGAATAAAGTAATTTCCACAAAACAAGTCTTGGTACTAATTTGTCAAAGTAATCAAATTTGAATTTATTTTATGGTTGTGATAAAGAATTACTGCACAACTATATGAAAATCTGTTAAACTTTTTTTGAAATGATTTTCTTTATTTGTACATTTTAGTAGTGTATACTGTTCACATTACTTGTGTGGCCTTGGTACGTGAGTATAACACATCTTAATTCCTCTTCTCATCTTCTGTCCTTTCCCTGCTTCCCTCCATCTTTTGATTCCCTCCCATTTTGAGAAAGATCTGTCTCTTCCTATTATCTTTTTTTTTGTGGGACCAGGGTTCAAACTCACAACCTTGCACTTGCCCAGCAGGCACTTGTGCCTCGGAGCTATCTCCCGAGCCCCTCTATTATCTTTTATTTTGCTCTTTATTTATACTTTGAGTTTCCCATATAAGAGAGATCATTAGATATTTAAACGTGTAGGTCTGATTTATTTTACTTAAAATTATGGTCTGCAGCTGCATCCATTTTCCCACAAGTGACTGAAAATTTTAATAGTTGAATAGTACTTACTATGTAAATGCTTTGTTTTCTTTTTAAAATTTGTTCATGATATTTTATTTTATTTTATTTGTTTATTTAATATTTTTATTGTTTAAATTTAACAATGGTTATATTACATATTTTCATCAAGGGGCTTGTTTGTTTTGTTTTGTTTTGTGGTACTGGGGATTGAACTCAGGATCTTGCACTTGCCAGATAAGTGCTTATTCTACTGAGCTATCTCCCCAGCCCTGTAAATACCACTTTTTGTTTATCCATCCATCTATTAATGTTAATCTAGGCTTGCTCATAATACTTAGCTGTTATGAATTATGCTGCTGTAGACATAGGTATGTATATATCACTGTAATATGGTGTCTCTTACTTTCAAGAATGTAACTAAAAGGGGAATAGTTGAGTCAGATGGAGTTTCTAGTTTCTGGCTTTTAAGGAATTTCCATACTGTTATGTTAAAAATTTTTGTAAATGATCTGGGTAGATAGCATGGTGGACTGTTTACCTGGCAAGTACAGGTACCTAGGTTTGATCCCTCATAATGCATGCCATGGTGGCCCCTTGCCAAGCTGACCACTGAAACCAAATATGCATGCCTGCAATCCCTGTGCTAGGGAGGCTGAGTCAGGAGGATCACTATGAGTCTGAATTGTATATTGAGACCCTGGTACCAAATAGATAAATAAATAAAAATGAATAAATGATAAAAAATTGTTGTAAGTGAAGTATAGATATTATATAGACAAACTTGTTCCCAAGCTATTCACAGAACAACTAATTTGAAGACAACAATATGTAACATAACAACTATTGTTGAATTCCTATTATTTTGGAATAATATCACCATAAATTTGAGCTATGTAGTGAGACTCTGCACAAAAAAATAAATAAAATAAAATGACATTAGCTTAGATCCAGCTTTTTCTTCGTTTTCTGCCCTACCAATGTTAAGCCTGAGAATTTTTTTTAAATGTGTTCTGTACGAGGTCTACAGGATCTCACTACACAGATCACATAGTGATCCTCCTGTTTTCAGTCTCCCAAGCACTGAAATTACAGGTGCGCACCACCATATGCAATCTATAGCCTCAGAAAATTTTGAGAATAATAAAATTTCTCCATTTCTATGGTTTATATTTATTAGTAACATACCTAATGTAAAAATTATGGGATATAGTTACTGCTTATAATAGTTGGTGCTTTTCCCTTCCACAGATATAGGTAAGATTTTATTTAGCTCTTTGATTCAGGAGATACAAAAATGATAATATTTTGAAATTTAAAATTTAAAAAACATGAATATATCAAATCCTTTATGGAAATCTTCTTTCTCATATTTTTATTGTAGCTATTACTTTTTCAAAATAAGTCTTGTGGTAGCCCTAGAAAAATGTGTTCAAATGGTTCAATACAATGTCAAAGATCTGTTTGAAGTTAATAATTGATAAAGTTCAAATAAGACAGGTTTCCTCCCCTCCATGTATTAAATGTTTTTCTTTTTCATTTTAAAGATGCAAAGATTGGTAGAGATGAACTTGAGGTACGTTTCAACTGTAATAGTAGTACATTTTAATTTAGATAGAAAATAATAGTAATTTAAATTTTGAGTGGGCTATGATTTGTGTCATTTAGAAGTTTGGCATTTCAGTCGAATCTGTTTCTTTTAACTTTCTGTTACTTGGAATCAGATTATACTTTTTAGCATATTTGAGGTATGAGATGAGAAGCAACAAGAAATAATTTATTTGGTTAGTCTTTTTTGAAATAAAATCTTGTTATATAGCCCAGGCTGGTCTTGCCTCAGCCTGTGGAAAGCTAGGTGTATGCCACCATGGCTGGAAAGAATTCCTTTAAGCTAAAGAAAATATATATATATATTTAAAAATATAGTGATCAGAAATCTTTGAACCTTAATTAAAGCATCATTGTATCATACCAACATGTAGACCTGAGCTATTCAGATGATAGCCAATTTCTACAATACCAGTAGTCAGAATATGGCTGATCTGTAAAAATATACATCAGATTTTGAAGACTTGACTGGAAAATGGAATATTGTTAGTTTAAAAAATTGTATGCTGAAATGATATTTGGATATTTGATAAAATATTAAAATTAATTTCACTTTTTTTTTCTTTTTGAGACAGGGTCTCACTGCAGTTCAGGCTGGCTTTGAGCTCACTTTTGTAGCCCAGGCTGGTCTCGAACTCACAACAATCCTCCTGCCTCAGCCTCCCAAGTGCTGGTATTACAGGCGTGAGCCACCACGCCTGGCTTAATTTCACTTTTAAAAACAAATATGGCTGCCTAGAGCATAAAGAAGTGTAAAAATGGTTTACATTATATTTTTGTTGGACAGATTTAGATAATCTGTTTTTTATTTGTACTTTTATGAATGTAGTATAGCCTCAGTTTTTCTGAGAATGCTCTCCATAAGACATTTAGCAACATTAAGGAAGTGAGAAATTTACAAGGAAAATAGGTGTTTTTCCTTGTAAATACCTGTGTTAGGAATTTATATATTTTTACTAATAAAGTCTTTTTTTTTTTTTTTTTTGTCTTTTTGAGACAGGGTCTCACTATGCAGTTGAGGCTGGCCTTGAGCTCACTTTTGTAGCCCAGGCTGGTCTCGAACTCTCACCGATCCTCCTGCCTCAGCCTCCCGAGTGCTGGGATTACAGGCATGTACCACCATGCCCTGCTCTAATAAAGTCTTTAGGTTTTTATTGGAATCCATTTTTTTTTTTTTTTAGCACAGGATCTACAGGGACTCACTACATAGATAGAACTCACAGTGATCCTCCTGTTTTCAGCCTCTCAAGCACTGGGATTACCGGAGTGTGCTACCATGCCCAGTCTCAGTCACCTCTTAGTGCGCCCCAGGGTATGGGACCGGTATGCTGAGCATCGAACCCTGGCCACTGCACTCTACCTAAAGCAGGTGCTTTAGGCTGCTGAGCTATCTGGCTGGACTGTAGGAACTCTGTTCTTTTCTTTGAGGATTTTTAAAAAGTCAGTTTTATGTGTAATACTCAAACTATCAGTTTCTGATTAGAATTTTGAATGTATTAACTTTCCCTGGTTAATCATCTTAAAAGATACAAAATAAACAATCTTTTTCAGACCTGCATGAACCTATAGGCACTTCTGTTTTGTGTTGTCTTGGCTGTTTCCTGTTCCTATGCTAGTTGTGTTTGCTCTTAATTCTAAAGTTATTTCTATTACTCTGAGACACAAATTTGTTAGTATGAAAGAATAAATTTGTTAATATTCCAGGAAAGAGCATGACACTTTTGAGTCAGCCATGTGGCTTTGCCATGATCTGGTGTTTGTGCCCCTCTAACATTCATTCATATGTTGAAATCTAATCTGAAATGTGATATTAAGAGGTTGAACTTTGGGAAGCTCCACTTGATGGAATTAATACCTTTATGAAAGATGCCATAGGACCCAGTGTGATGGGGCACACTTAAAATCCCAGAACTTACAATGCTGAGGTGGGAGTCCAACTTGGGCTACATAGTGAGTTTGAGGCCAACATGATATACATAGCAAGAATCTGACTCAAAAAAATAGAACCAGGCCGGTGACATAGCTCAGCTTAAGCAACTGCAGGGACCGCGGTTCAATCCCTGGCACCATGTGCTGTGTCAGCCCTACCCACGGGGTGGGTTGAGCCCACCTTAATAAATTAATTAATTACTTTTTTTTTAACGAGCAGAACATACTTATTGAGAGAAAGAAATCTCCTGCCCGAGAGAGTGACAGGAGGGAGGTCCCAAGTGGGAGTCCCCCAGAGCCCA
>PVJA010025730.1:0-30476 GCA_004027025.1 Myocastor coypus
CTTGAGGGAGGAATCTCTGTGTGGGTGATGGTTGTAGACATGGTATCTTTATGCCAGTGGAGAGTGCTTAAACATCAATACAAGGGTATGGATGGAGTGGACTTAGGGGAAATATTCATTGTCTATTTCAGAAATAAAATAACTTGGATGCTGTTTGATATAGACTAATCTAATTACTTGTCCACCTTAATTGCAGTCGCTGGTCTGTTGCATCAGTTCCTTAGAGTGTCTATCTGTGCACTATCACATCCAGCTATGGGGCCATTCATTTCCCTGAATTATTCACTTACAAGAGGTAAACATTAAGCCTTATTTTTGTCTCTAATTTTACTTATTCTCTTTTAGAAGCAAATGAAATACCCGTGGGTCTCCTAGGAAGTTCCAGTTAGTTTCTGCTTATGTAAAATATTTTATTAGAGTAATACATGCATGTATATGGCAGAACATTTAAATGTAATGCCTTTAATATTTCTTTCCAAATACAATGCTCTTGGACCTAGTGAGATAGCTCAGTGGTTTAAATTTCCTGTTTAGGCAAGCTTAGGCAGGCATAGGGAACTGTGACTCAATCCCCAGCACCACAAGCTGCACCAGCCCCATACTCAGGGCAGGCTGAGCTGGCCAAGAAAAGAATAAAAATATGTTGCTCTTGCTCTACTTCCTAATGAACAAAAATATTCTTAAGGAAATTCTTCAGTTAAAATATTGTGAATTATCTACCATTCATAAATTCCATGTTCACTGAACTTACTTGATTTTCTTTAATGTCAGAATCGTACCCTGAATTTTATATTATTCATATTAATGCTGCAGTTTAGGTAGGAAATAAACTCAACAGATAATTTTAATACTGAATGCCAAGATTCTTTAATATTTTATGACTCATAGGAAAAACTTTATAATTAATTTAAAGTTCTGGTAGAAATTAATGGAGAACTTGAAAACTTAGAAGCACAGTGAGGTCACTGATGTTGAGCACAAAGACAAAAGCATGCAATATTGAATCGCAAGGCGAAGAGTGCAGTAAAGTTCCTGAGAGCAATAGCCAATATTCTTGGGCTGGGTGTGTATGAATAAAATTGGTTACAGTAGGTCTAGAAGGTTGACACAAAAAGTGACCTCAATCTCTCTCTCTCTCTCTCTCTCTCTCTTTCTCCTACTAAGGTTTGAACTTAAGGCTTTTGATTGAGCTACACCCTAGCATGGTTTTATTTTTTTTTCAAAACAGGTCCCTTATGGCCAAATTTGCTGGTTTTCAATACGGAATACTCCCAACTCAACCTTTCTGAGAGCTGGAAATATGCCTGCTTTGTGACTTTGTCAATGGATTATTTTATTTTATTTTATCTTACTTTTTCTTGTACTCTTTGTAGCTAAGACCTTAATGAAATCCATCATCCTCCTTCTTAAACACTTTCCTGTCCTGTGACTCTGATGTGGATAGCATCGGGTCTAAGCATCAGACAGGTTTACACTGAAACCATGGAAGAATAGCAAGTACCAGGGTTGGCTACGAGTACTCAAAGGCCATGTGACACTTCTGCGCAACACAGCACGTAGACACGGAGAGATGCACTGGAGAGAGAACTCCTTAGTCAGTTTAATGACAAAGACGTTACCACTCTTGGTGTCTCGTATAGTGAACTAACTCTGAAGTTGGTGGCTGTATCGTGAGTGCCTAATCCAGAAAAATCCAGACCAAGCCTTGAAACAGAATGATAGAAAGTAAAAACTGATTTTTATTACTATAACTGTGTAGTGTCACAAGGACTGTAGTTCACATTTGTCTCTTCACAGAAGTCTGGGTTTCAACGCTGGGCTTTTGGTACTCCCGCACCACACAGCAGGGCTCCTCGTCGCAGTAGTTATAGACATACTCCCAGCTGTTGCACTCAGACTTGCAAGTGCCCCGGACGAGGGAGCATTCTCGTTTTCTTTCTGCAATCTCTCTTGTTTTTTTCTGCGGAACTAGGAAAAGATGCTTATGACTAAAAAGCCAAGTTGCATCCAAATGAATAGAGTCTGGTATAGTACAGAGTTTAAAAGTTTTTGTTTCTGAAATCATTCCTAGGGAACTGCATTGAAGATCTTTACCCCTGTATCTTGGTACAGTATAAATATTTACTTATGAAACAATAGTCACTTTATCACTAATAATTTTTGTAAGCAAAATAGCCTTAACTATTTAATCTAATTAAATTTATTTCCTGATTTTTAAAATCAGACCATAGATATCCTTATACTTCGTTTTACTCAGTAAGAAAGTTGAAATACAAATCATAAAGCTCTGAGGATGTATCTTTCTGGAATTTAAGATTCAACTAGATTATAAATGCAGGATCTCTCTCTCTCAGTCTCACTCTCTCTTAGTTTAATTTCTGTCTTTGATCCTTTAAGAATAAGAGAAAAAGACATAGATGAAATAGTTTCCATTTTTCTAAATAAGCATCTATCTCCAACTCTTCTCTCCTGCTACTAGTTACTGGACTAGCTGTAAAAATCTTAACTGTGTCAAGAACTGCAAAATACAGGTGAAATAACTTCAAGCATAACCTTGTCACCCAAGTTAATGACTTAAATATATCTAAAAATGTCCTATTATATTCTCAAGATTTGTTCCATTTTTTTCTTCCATTAAGAAAAAGAGTGCCTTGTCTTACAAGGGGTGCACGTAAAATCTCCTATTAATCTTTTGCAGAATAAAAAATTTATAAAAAAATGTTTTTCCCCCCACCTTCTTTTCAGATTACAATGATTACCTGATGGGCCAGAAGATGCACTGAAGACAATGATCAAGAAGGTGTAAAGTATCTTCATGGGTGCTGCGGCAGTTCCTAAGTGCACTTAGTTGAAACTGAGCTCACAATGTCTTTGGGACTAAAAGGCAGACTCCAGTTTTATAGCACCCTCCGGGAGATAGCAATTCCGATGAACACTGCCCTTCCAGATTGAGCACACCTTCACATAAGCATTGTGAAACAGAAGGAAGTAAAACTGAGGATTTGCTCCTTTTATGACTTCAATGAGCCAAGAATGAACTCATTTTCAAAGACACAGTAAATATAAAACCTTTTGTTATCAATTAATTAATGCCACACAAGCCATATTATGCACAGCTACAGCCACATGATTTCTTGAATATTTTTTCTGTGCTAGGCACTGTTCCTGCCATTTGCAAAGACTAGCTAGTTTGACCCTCAAGAAAAGTTCTACAGCATAAGAACTTCTTATTCTCCAATTGAGGATCTCATATGCATTCCCCTTGGTAGCATTTGCTCTAAGCTAATGCAGTTTGATCTAAGGGAATGTGATGACCCATAAAACCTGTGAAAACTGAGTTTGGTGTAATTTAAACACAAATCCAAATATTTTGGCCTGGATGTGTAAACTAGTTGGACCTTAAAGTCCAGAAAGATACATCCTTACAACTTTATGGTTTCTGTGGTCACTTCCTTTGTCCCTGAGTAAAATCAGTTATAAGGATGACCGTGGTCTGAGCCTAAAGGCGGGGACGCCGCTTTCTTGTCCCTGCTGCCCACCAGTCCTCACTCCAAGTATTTCTAGTCAAACCCCAAGAACTCTATCTTCTCAATCCTTCTGATACAAAATATTAAAACTTCTTTAACACAGTGGAGATTTAGTAAGACTAATAGTGTATCAGGACAGAATAATGGCAAGCGTATAAAGTACAACTGAAAAGAAAGTGGCCAGACATTATCATCGTAATGGAGTGAATAAAAGGACCAGTATTTCACTATGTCCCTTCATCTGTCTAAGTTAAATCACCTCCATTAAGTTGCTCTATCAGCTAAACTCTTATAAAGTACACAGTGTCTTTCCTGTTTGATTAAAGGTGACTAATGACACCCGACCAGAAATAAAGATCCCAACTATCCAAACAGGTAAGTAAGTACGGACAGAGGAGTACTTTTTGAAATTTTTCTTACAATGATTATCTTAGGGCTTACTTTAGAAAATATCCAGGTTCTAAATCTCTATTAAACAAATCTGTAGAATTTTTTTGAGTAAAAAAGAGACAAACACAGGAAAATGGGTTTTTAATGGCTCTGTTGGCCTCATGATTCAGGAAAGGAAGAGGAGATGGTATGGCGAGAAAAAGAGTGAAGGATTTGCTTGATGGACACAAGCAGAATGGGAGGTTGGATAAATGTTTGCATGTTTACTTACTTCAATCAGAATTTTAGAACCTAAAGATAAGAACAAAATGTTTTGATTTCTTCATACGGTGTGAAGTGATGGAAGCTAACACAGTGTGGCTGGGAACTAGAAGTATTTAGTACAGAAGAGGAGACACAGAACTCAAGGGAATTTTGCTGGGAAGTGCCCACCCCAGGGTCTTCTCTAGGCAAGATGGGCGCATTTGGAATGAAAAGAAGATGGTGCACAGAAAAGATGATCATGATAGTATAGAAAATGGGCTGAGTTATCCTTAGTGTTTCCTTTTTTTTTTTCTGGGCCCTTTATTCCTACATTTTATTTTTATTTCTTTATTTAATTTTATTAATTTAATAAGAAAGAAATAATAATGAGACAGTTTCAAAACAGGCAGTAGGACAGCTACAATAACTAATACAACGCATATTGTTGTTTTCATAACAGTTGCTCAGAGTACAGGATGCAGACATGATAACATTTCTAAACAATATTAGTAGAAATATTTCTTCTCATTGAGCCAAGGGAAAGTAGCTGCATGGATAGTCCAATATTCTATAATAGTAGTGGGTTATCAGCAGAACTGGCAGTGTTGGCAGCTGTTGACTTGAGCACTTTGGAGCTCAGCATATTAATATGACTTTACTTTTAATACTTCGTAGTTAAAATTTTTCTGCCAGATGGTTAAGATCAAGTTAAAGCCAGACCTATATAACAAAACAAATAAAAGCAACCTTTTGTATCTGACAAGTTCAATCAAATCCCCTTAACATCCTATAACTCAGTGGTGTCCCAAATTTTCTGTTTAAGAAGATTATGGGGCCACAGAGGAAAGGGATCAATGATGTATAGTGTGCCTAAGGAGAGTTACCTAGAGAGAAAACATTCTCTTAGGCTTTCATAGAAAGCAAACTGGTCAAACAATGGCCATGACTCATCCAGATGTCTAAGGCTGACCAAAGTTCTGTAAGACACTGTTTTGCAGAACACTCTGGTTGCAGAGTGTTTCCATTTTAATTTGCAAATTTCTGCAGAGCCTCTTGCAAATGTTTTGACCTGCTGCCCAGGCACCAGGTCTTGGACTCACTTTTGGGAATGGCGGCCTGAAGAGGCGCTGATGTGCACTTGGATTGCATAATGCGATGCCCACTCCTTTCTTCATTTTTTTAGTACCAGACACTTATGCCCTTCCTCCCTTCCTCCCTCCTTCCCTCCCTCCCTCCCTCCCGCTTCCTTCCCCGCTTCTTTCTTCTTTTCTTCTTCTGTCATTTTCTGTGTTGTAAGGATTAAACAAAGTGTATGAATAGTTTTAGGCACGTGCTGTACCACTACACTGTGTGAATCTTCGAATCACATGGAGATTAGTTTTATCAAAGAAGACTAAAATGAGTAACTTTCCCTGGCCTGCTTTTAAAAAATTAAAGAGAATCTGTGCAACATAAGCCAGGGTTTGGTAGTCTTTCAAAATACACAGTTGTTTTTTTGTTTTGTTTTCTTAGGTGAAGCTATCTTGTTCATAATTCCCTAACAGTCCTTTCTATATATCCTGCTTGCGTTTAGAGATTTGGTCCTACAGCGGCTTTTTGGCTCCTGAGCTGGCTGTGGGAAAGCAACACACCAGCGTGGGTGAGAGTTTCCGGGCTTCCTGGCTCGGATCTGGACACTGCATCTGCGGGCACCGCCCACGGGTCTCCTGGCCTCCAGCTGCAGCCGCTGTGCTCTCTGTTCCACTCAGTGGACCCGGCAGCTTGCTTTGAAGTGGCGAGCAGGATCTCCACCCCAGCAGCGGCTTGATTACCCCTTGGCTGAGTGTCTGGGGCTGTGAGTCTCCTTCCTGCTTCCGGTTTTTGCTCCTCCCCCCTTCTCAGGACAAGATCACTGCGACTGTCCTGGATGCTTCCGCCGACCTGGGACAAATGAATGTGATGTTTTTCAAAATCCCCAAAGGCATATTCATAGACACATTTTAAAAAAATATTACTAGGGTGACAGTCATAATTCACATGTCACTCTCCTAAAAGTGCTTGCTCAGCGGGCAGCGGGGTGCAGGGACTGAAACCAGGATCTCACCCCCAACGAGATAGGCAAATGCAACGAGGCTGATCCGCGCTCCTAGGCACAAACATTGTGGGAATTTTCTTCCTAATTTTAAACTTTGTATGGAGCACTGTAACCGTTCTCTAACTGCCTGGGGGTAAAAGCTCTAGACTCCCAGCGTTCAGGTGTTCTTTCTGTAGTTCTTCCCTACCCTGGTCTGCTCCGCTTCTTGCCCTTAACATGCAAGCTTTTATTTTCTTCTTTTTAGTATATAAAATCGTCTCACTAGTATATAAAATCGTCTCATAACTGACATATTTAAAATTATATTCTATAGCCGGGCGTGGTGGCGCATGCCTGTAATCCCAGCATTTGGGAGGCTGAGACAGGAGGACTGGTGCGAGTTCAAGACCAGCCTGGGCGGCAAAAGTGACCTCAAGGCCAGCCTGAACTGCATAGTGAGACCCTGTCTCAAAAAGACAAAAAAACGTTATATTCTATGCGAAATTTCCAGATGTCCACAGTAGTGAGGGCTCTGACTTCTCTCTGTCACTTCAGTGTAACCAGAAGTTTTCGTGATTTTTTTTCCCAGTGATATGAAGTCTCAAATGTAAGTATGGGATGGGAATACATTAAGATGTACATAGCTGTAACATAACTGTATCCTTAAAAAGGAAAAAAGAAGACCCAATGTTCTTACTGCTCAAACATTAAACCTAAAGCAAGAGATTGGGAGATAGATAGCTCAGTGGCCTAAGTGCCTGCCTGTCAAGTACAAGGTCCTGAGACCAACAGTACAGAGAGAGAGAGAGAGAGAGAGAGAGAGAGAGAGAGAGAGAGAGAGAGAGAGAGAGAGAGAGAGAGAAGCAGAGAGAGAAGCAGAGAGACAGAGAGAGGGAGGGAGGGGGAGAGAAGGAGGGAGAGAGAGAATGCACGATTTAGCTTTGAATAGGCATCTTTGGTCTCTCAAGGCTATGATGCATACTTTGAATTTATTTATTTTTTCCATACTGGGGATGGAACCCAGGTTATTTACACAGCTACATCCTCAGCTTTTGTAGTTGTTATTTAGAGACTCAGTCATGTAGCATCACCAAGTTGCCCAGGCTGGGCCTACACTGCTAGCCTTTTGCCTCAGCTTCTGAGCACTGGCCATAGAGCCGCGTGCCTGTCCTGTACATGCCTGGCCAAATCACACAGTTTTAATGAAAGAAAATACCAGTTATATTGAAGTAGTGAAAATTATCTTGGATGGGAAATAGATAATTAAATTATGGTTGAGCGTAAGTTTGCTTTTTTATATAGTGTGTGATTGTGTCAGGGATTTTGTCATAAATTGGGAAATTAAGGATTACTACCTCTATTTTATGTTCAAAGTAGACAAGACCAAGTCATGTGCTCAAGGTCACACAAATGGTAAGAGTAGGGTTTAAGTTATCCAAGGTCATCTGTCTCCAACATGGTGACATCAAGGCGCATGTTCCAACCATTTGCAACACTACTACTTTTTTTTTTAAATTAAAGCAAGATAGAATTACAAGGTTTTCCTTAGAGTTGAGAGAGCAAAAGCAAAATTGTATGAGATAAAAAAGCTAGTAACTCTTATACGTACCTTTTTTGAGAAAAATAATTTCTCAAGGGGGAAAAATTGTGTATTTTCTTGTGAATGTCAGACCCACCAAATAAATACAGTAAACACATTTTGTATATAAAAGTTCCAGGTTGCTATTATTTTAATGACATTGGGTGTTCAAATCTCTCTCTGACTTTATTTCATGCTCATTAGGAAAACTTCTTACCACTTGGTTTGCCAGTCCTACCAGGTAAGTATAATTTTGGAAGGCAAACATGTGGCTCAGTACCCAGGAACATAAATTTATGAAATCGGAATCTATTACGAAACAATTTAGGCTCACATCGTCAGGATATGCTATGATCGAACGTGTCATGATACTTTGATAAGTTATGGTATTCTGTCAAAACATAAATTCAGAGAGAACCATCAGGAAATTATGCAAAGTAAGGTTGGCCCCTGAAAATCTCAGGGGAGTCGGACCAGCAGTGACAGTGGCAGCAATACACAAGGAATTCCTGCAGTGTTTGGCATGGGCGTATTCATCACAGTGTTCGGAAGAGAAGCACCAGTACTTCCTGAAAGGCTCTCAGAAGATGACTGGGTATAAAAGGCAAGCACAGGAATGGGTTGGGCATAGGTACCCACCTAGAGGGTCCCGAGAGGCACAGCAAGATGCGGCCGGAAGAACAAGAGGTCGTTATTTTACAAGACTTCTTCCAACCTTTGCATTTCTTAACCTGGGATCGCTAATTGGACTCATAGATGTATTACTTAGCTACATGTACATGAAACCAGGGCCCTCTCTGTCACAGGCAGACCTGACTAAGACCAGTGACGGCAAACGGTTCATCACACCACAGACGCATGTGGAAACTGACACCTTGCTGCGGACAGTGCTTTTCTCCACTTTGTTTCTCCGCCCAGCCTACAAAGGCTTGATGCCACGTTTTTAGGTGGAGGTCTCGTGGACTTCACTCAGATGGGGTGTTGCCCAATTCAGGGATCACACTTCGCTCCCATAGACTGCTAGATTTATGTGAGCGTTTGCTCTTAACCAGTCCAAGTAATTGAACTGGATAATGTAGTAGTAAGATTTGTACGTTTATTTTTCAGAAGTAATTGTAAAAAGAATAGAATAATTCTGGCGCAGTGATATACAGACAGTGAAGAGAGCAGCACATTCACTGAAGAGTGCACAGACCGTGGTGCACAACTGAGGGGTGACAGGACCAGCGCCGAGGATGTCCGGAGTAGTGGAACTATGTCTCCCGATGCTGCAGTTGGCGTTCCATGGTGTCCCACTTCAGCACCTACAAAGTGCTGCATGCCAGTGTTGGCTGGGAGCTTCTGCTGATGATAATTGCCGTGAAAGATGCACTGACCACAGCCAATTTGCCTTTCTGGTGAGCGAGGTTAGCCAGCACAAGCTACCCTTACGTGGAGACCAGGTGCTGTTTATAGGTGGACTGTGTTGTCCAGTCGACTTGGCCATCAAGACAAAACTGCTCTAAAAAGGAAAATCTAGTTTGAAAAAACAAATATCTATCAGTTAGAATTGGTTATTAAAGTTCCAAATAGGAAACAAATTTTCTTATAGTTAAGAAAACTAATGCCCTTAGCAAAATCTACCAGTTGTTTTACGGATTTACATCATTTTGCGATCCTCCAAAGCCTTCAAACAGAATCTCTTGAGTTACGGGTTATTTTTTGGTAGTAGCAGATCTACTCAAGGCAAATTGATCATGCAGAGTTTGAAGAATCTGCCACCAAGCCAAACCAAAATGCAGAAGACTAAAGGAGCTTTTAAGGCCTGAGAGAGCGCATTAATAGCACAACGCATGACTAACGCGTGGGCGTGCCAACACCAGCACACGACCCTCCCAGTGAAGCTTGAGTCACGGGTTTTGTGCAATCTTGCTGTTACCTATAGAGTTCTCTCCATGCATTTCCTATGCACACTGGCTTATTTGTCTACTCCAAACCTATCCAAGGGCCAGAGACTGAGAGAGAGTTAGGGTAGGTCCAGGGCAAGTTGGTAGCAATCGTAGGGAAGACTAATTGGAGCAGAGGGGTCAAGGGTTGACCTTTTATCATTATTCCTTGTCAGGCAGCCAAAGCCATAAGACAATGTCAACCTCTAATTAAATCCCCAGGCTGGAATAACAAGAGAAATCTCCCAGCGGAGAAGGGTAGCATGGACGTGGAGCATAGCAGGCAGTTAAATTTTTATCTACCTTTAGTAGGAAGGGATCATTGCTTTCATTTTACTTATCATAGAGCAGTGACCAAAATAATACTCGATGGATTTCCATATCTGAGAAGCCTCCCCTCTCCTGGCACTACTTTATGTAATTTTCTATGAGTTCCTTTATTTTCATATTATTTGCTTGTGAGCAGAGAGAAATAAAATGTAGGTTAAGGAAAAAAAAAATACTTGATTGTTAGTGGTGCATGTAAAGGATAATGAAGACCCTTAGGTCGCTGATGTATTTACTTCCCAGCTTTCTGTTTTGTCAGTGACATAAATATGTGAGCTATAGATACAGCCGAGGAATGAGAATACCAGGAACCATCAATTGAGTTTTACAGTCAAAAAGATACGCTATGGTAGTCTCCTTTCTTCCTCGCTGCATCTCCGAGGATCCAGGACACGGCTGCGGGAGCTAAGCTGATTGAAATGCCCGGAGACTTCTGCACACTTCCATGAGAAAACACCACTTGCTTAATGCTAATACTAGCTGAGGGAATCCAAGGGCGCTGTCCGGATCGGAGACCACTCTAAAGACGGCTCTCCCCGGCTTGCCGCAGCTGCGGACTGTAACACGCTCAGCCCTGCGCTCACCGCCACGACCACCTTCCGCGCCTTCCCTGGCTCTTCTGTGGGTACCATCTGGACTTCAGCGTCCTCAGGCCTTGTGCTGGCAGGGCAGGCAGGTATCTCCCCATTTCGCTGAACTCTCTGCACCCTGATCCTGCAAAAGGCATCGTAACCAGTGTAAGAATCGATAGTCTGGTCCCTACTGTCAGAGCGACCCTTCTCGGGCTTGTTCTGAAATAACCGGTTCTGTTCAGCTTGTGCATCTGTGCCGTTTTCTTTTTCCTAATAGGAGGCCCGAAGCTTCTGCATTTTCATCCTTCATTCTTCTTGAAACAGCATGGCGTTAGGAAAACACACTGGGTTTAGAGCAGTAGGTGCACATTTCTAAGGGCGTATTGAAACAGAAGGGCTCTCTGCCACATCCGGGGAGTTTCTCATTCGGTTTAACATTAGGCAATTGCTTCAAGTTTTGCGGGTCTGAAGTGTGGCTTGTAGTATGATGATACATTACAGCACTAGAGTTTGCCTGAGACATTATCTACCGCTCTTGTCTTAGGTGTTGATGTTAATGTGTTTATGTTCATTAGGGATGAAATGACAACTGGCTGATGGTGAATTTGTTAAGATGTAAAATGAAAATCAATTCATTGTTGCTATTATTTAAAACTTGAAATTCTTTTGAAATAAGTTGTTTTAGGATACTAATTTACAACAGAGAAGGATAAATCTTAATCCTTCGTAGGAAAACAGATGCACCCTGAGCTCAAAATATTAAGTGAAATAAATCAGAGACAGGCTCAAATAGCACATGGTCTCCCTTACATAAGAAACCCAAAGTATAAATTAAAAGGAAAATAGAAGATAACTAGAAAAAAAGGAGATGGATCTCTTGTAAAAAGGAAAAGAATAACAGACGGAGAGGAGGAGGGCTGGTGAGGAGAGGACGGAATGAAACAAAATAAAGCCTTGGAATGACTGTGTGCCAGCTCCTGGGGACAAATGGAACCCTCATGGACTCAGACCTACTCTCATAAAAACAAACGAAAAGAATTGGACTATTTCTTAATAATATGCTTCAAAATATTAAATATGGTCAATTCAAACAATAAGAAATTACTAATTCAGAAGAGTTGAGATACCAATGCAAAATACATGAGGGTACTTTAATTTAATATTCTTGATAAATTACTTAAAATGTTTGAAAAGGTGAACAGGCTTTCATTCACAGAACAAGGTATTAAACCAAGCACACTCACCCTGGATCAAGAGGCATGCACTGCAGGGTGAGCTTTGCCATTACCTTCCTGTGAGTACAGATTGTATTTACTTTGTGTCCTCGCATCTGAACTTAGGATGTGAATATCACGCAACACTATGAATGTGGAATTCAGGAAGACCATATCTGTGTCAATGACTCATAAATGTAACAATGTCACACAACAGTTAATTCTTCATAATCTACATACACTTGTGCTTATTTTAAAATAAATGTAATAAGTGAATATGTTTTACATTAAAAGTACATGACCTATTTATGGAAAAGAAATATTATATATATATGCATTTAATACTCAGCATTATTTAGTATCTCTGGAAAAAATAAGATAAAAATAAGTAAATTTTAGGGTTATGGAGATAGCTCAGCAGTCTAAGTGCCTGCTTTGTCAAGCATAGGGACCAGGGTTTGATCTCTGGTTCCACATAGCACCCTGGCTCCATCCCTGGGTGTGCTGAGCTGGCCATAAAGACCAGCTGTGGGGTGGTGCCTGTCTATAATCCCAGTGCTGGGGAGGCTTAAAACAGGAGGCTTGCTATAAGTCACACATGTATAGTGAGACCTTGTGCCAAATACATAAATTAATAAATTAATCAATAAATTTTAAGGTAAAGAGGAAACTTTTCCATACTGGTTTTGGTGTACTTTATGAACACTTCTGGCAATTTTAGCCTGTGTGAGTGCTATAAACTGCTCCATGCAAAGCCAGTTCTTCATATATCCTCATGGAGACAGCCTGATAATGACTCAAAATTTAAGATCTCACATCAGCCTTACACATGTGACTTAATATAAACTCTTTCAAAGTTTGTGACTTAATTCATACAGGGGATTTACTTGAATTTTCTCATCACAGCTAATTAATCTCCCTTTTGTTGACCCCCACTCCCACTCCAGAGCAGTACTTGAAAGCCAGACAAGGGTGAGTTTAGAAACTTTCTCTTCTCTCTGCACAGATCTAGATGTCCTTAGTAAGGATTTCTTTGTTGGGTTCATTGCATAAGTTGCTATATGCATGTAGAGGTCTAAGCACACAAAGAAAAATTTCAAAACAAGATTCTTGTTTCTCTGCCAGACACTGAAGGAAAAAGAATATCACCTAAGTGACAGAACGTGTTACTTAAAACAGTGGTCTGAGAGAAGCCTCAATCACCAAGAGGAACATATTGGACAGACAAAGACAGAAAACAGAGTAACATATAACAATACATATGATATAGATTTTCAAAAGAAGCTACAACTGTTAACCAACAGAGAGAAATAAAAGGAATAAGAGTAGGCAAGGATGAAGTTAAACTATCATTATTCACAAATGACATGATACTTGATATGGAAGAACCAAAATTTTCCACCAGCAAGTTTTGAAACTGCGGCAGTCATCCAGGTAACCATGACATGTGAGTAGAAACATGAGAACCACAGGGTCTTTCTACATAGATGCTGCCACCATCCCTAGCTTCAAGTTATACTACAAAGCTACAATGATAAAAAACAGCATGGTGTGGGCAAACAAACAAACAAACAAAAAAACACAAACAAATAAACAAATGAAAAACCCCAAAATACTTGTAGATCAGTAGAACAGGATAGAAGATATAGAAGGAACCTCGGGTACCCTCAGCTCTATTATTTTACACAGGGACCAAATCCCTTCACTGGAGGGAAGACAGCCTTTTATCAAGTGGTGCTGGAAGGAGGCCTATCCATGTGCTAAACTGTGCCAGACTCTTTCCCAGGGCATGTCAAGACTGATGGAGATAGTGCGTGGCGGCGTGCTCCTGAAATCCCAGCTCTTGGGAGGCTGAACACAGGCAGATCACTAGGAATCCAATCTATTATGTGGTAAGACTCTGTGTACTCTGTAGACCATGTACTATGAAAACAAAACAAAGAAAAACACGTTAACCTTGACCCATATCTCTAACTCTTCACTAAACTAGATTTAAAATGAAACAAATATCTAAACATTAGTCATCTGGCATAAAATGCAATGTTATGAAATGCTGGGCAGGATCCTTGCCATGGTTTGTGGCAGCTCTGACAGTATGATTCTCATGTTTCTACTTGCATGTCATGGTTACCTTGATGACTTCAGTAGTTTCAAAATGTTTACCTCTTATTTTTTAACTACAAGCAATGCCAGAAACTGCATGGCACCAGATCTATTGAATAGGTGTGAGCCTACATTTCTGTTAGATGGCATTTGGAAGAAGCACTGGGTGTCTGTTTTTATTGCATGTCACGAAGACACAAAAAATTACTTCCAGCGCGGCCTCTCAAAGTGTCAAAAATGATGGAATATGAGTCACTGAATGATGGGAGCATTTTGAATGAAAATGATGGCAAAGTATTTGTCACTAGAGTAAGGTTTAAAAATGTAATCCATCATCATATATTTTGATCACACTGTATAAAATGAACGGCATCTTTCTTACAAAAAATTATCTAGACCAAAATGACTTATGTTGCCATACTTGAGAAATCTCATTATAAATAAATATTGTACAAATACTTTTTCAGTAACAAAGGAATATATTGAATAACTGTAACGTTCTAAAAATATAATGTAAATAACACTTAGCAATAATTTCTGTCATAATGTAATGTGTGTTCATTAAGACAAAACACTACAGAATAATGACTAGTCTTTTTTAATAATGTTACATGTACTCATTACAGATAATCTCACAATTATATCTATGTAGAGAAAATTTATTTCCTATGCATGTTAATATTATAGATAATTATAGTGTGAACATAGATCTCACATCTCCATTGGAAACCAATGAATTTACAGAGATGCTACAACACAATGTCAATAATTTTTTTCATTTCTTATCTCTTTCTGAGTCCAGGTGTAGTTCACATGTATACATGTAATAAATTTTCTTTTTAAAAATTAATTTGGCAAAATGTTATTATTTAATTTTATTTGACAGGGCAGGGGCATGTGGTATCATTATCTTGTAGTATTGGTGATATAACTTAAGAATTTAGAACCAATACAAATTGCTCAGTTGTGTCTTTGAACTCAGGAAATGCGCAGAATTAAATGTTTTTGGTAGACATTCCATGTATAGATGAATTTGTGGGCATCTGATCAGGACTGAGGAGAGGAAACTGAGGCAGAATGTAGCTGAAATGAAAATTTTGTTGCTCCTTCACCTCATTCAGGATCTCTTTAGAATGAATTATTTCCTAGAACTGAAGGTCTGAGCTGAACTATGACTCGTAGTTTCTGACTTCTTCGATCAAGATGTCTAAATCTGTGCAACTTCTTGTACTTTCTGAAATTCTCTCCTTTCCATTACCAGATACACATTTCTCCCTACTAAACAGCACTAAGAGCAGAAACTGGAGCTTGTTGTGGATAACTCCACTGTTTCATTCTTGTGTACTGGTTACTCCTTCCCTTCAGCCCTATCTCTCATATAAGACTCGCATGCACGCCCAATGTCTGGTCACACAAGCTCAGTGGATTTATACATTTTAATAGGCATAGTTACAGTCAAGTAACAACACGTTTATACCCCTACTCTATTTGCCTCCAATATTACCTACATCGCCTAGTACAAGACACAGAAAACTGTGAGTACTTACTGAGGACCTTCTGTAAACAAATTCTGCTTGCTTTTAATTGTATGAAATCAAGAAAAAACTTACAGAAATGTGTGTAACAGAGAAACACTTATAGTTCGGTATAGACTTTTATTTAACATTTTGGGTTGCACAGAGGCATGCAGGCTTGGAAGACAGGCCAGAAAGGCCCAGCATAGCTTCTCCTCTTCTTGGACCCTGCGCCTCTTGTCTGCTCTCATCCTGAGCTGCTCATGCAGCAGTGACTCCCCGGCCTTATGCAGAACGACACTCTCAATTCATTTTGTAGGCACTGAGTTCTGCACTGACCTTTGCTCCTGGTGCACTCTTTTCTCAAATCCAAGCTACCATACTCAGGATATTTCTTTCTGGCTGCAAAAAGAAAAAATGGCTAGAATTAGTCATGCAGTTAATGACACACTGGTGTTTTGAAAAGAAAGAGGAGCATTCATAAAAGCCAAAGATAAGAGACTGAAAATCCTCATTTACTGGGGAAAATTTATGCAGATTTTGTGTCTGAATATCAGCAGCATCTTAGAACTCAAAAGCATCTGCGTCACAGTTAGGCGCTTCAAGTGGTGCATGGTGTGTTACTGAGTTCAAGGGTAGTTCTTAAAATCCACGGTAAAAAAATGATCAGGACTTGTTCTTATTTATTTTGCCAAACCTTATCTGAAAAATCATGTAAATCAATTTGCTACTCTCACCAACATCAGTTAATCTGAACATTGTACGTGGAATATTGACTACAAGTCTTACTTTTCTTAAATGTTGAGGGCTAGGAAATGTGAAGCAACTGAGTAGAATTATCACAACTCCCCTAGATATTTGGAGATTAATTTCCCTAAAAAGGTAACTTAACTTACACACACGTGGAACAATAGCAATGACAACTGTGAAACTGTTGGGAGTGGCTAGAAGGTACAGAAGTAGACTGTCCTTTTCCTCTTCTAGAACAAATTTTCTGTAGTAGTGGTGATGCATAAAGAATTACCTGCCTTTGTTGCTCATGTTGTTAATCCTGTTAATGAGTGAAGCGCAGATTGCAGGGAGGGCCCAAAGCCAGCGCGCTGCTCCTCAGAACCTAGTGGTGCACACTTACACACCGTCTGTGTCCGCTTTGGCAACGCACTACTGGGAAGCAGTGCTGATCCTAGAGCTCACGAAATGAAACTATTTCTTATTTACCTTATTTCTTGAGTGAAAGTTTACTGACCGCTTCTCTATGATTTTTTTTTTTTCCAATCAAACATGAAAAAAATTATTATGGAATTTGCAGCTGAACCTCTGAGAATATTCAGACATCATTGGGAAGCTGTTATATAGAAGACTTCCTCATGTCTGGAAAAGTGGAAGTACGAAGGCCTGCTAAATTCACTCTGCTGGAGCTTTGTGCCGCACTGTACAGTAGCTTTTCTCAACTCGAGCGCTACTGAACTTGTGCTTGACGGTCTGTTCTGGTGGGTGCCTTGAGCCCCCTTGCAGGTGGACAGCACCTCTGGGCACTACCTAGGACATGCCTGACATAGCAGTTGTGCTAGCTAAAGGCTCTCCAGACACTGAGTGAAGTCTCCTGGGTGAAAACTTCAGACACCGAAAGCCAATCTTATAATAATATTGTAAGAGGACAGAAAAATCAACATCATCTCTTCCCATAGACAAGACATTCAGATACATTACTCAGAACGTTCAGCCAATGACTTTCAGGAGAAGGATGTCTCCCCCTCTTTTTTTCTGAACTACTTTCAAGTGATTCATTGACACTAAATTATTGCATCACTCTAAACTAACAGGGAGTTTCACTTAATATATATTTACTATATACGCTCCAATTGGGTGAAATTAATTGTGAACAGAAATTTCTCATTTTCATTCATCTCATCTCTTTCTTTATGCTACAGAACAACATTACTGCCCCGGTAGCAAGAGAATAAAGCCTTGACTTTCCTTTGTGTACAAAGCAATATCACTTTTTATTCACAAACATATTAGACTTAAGAAAGCAATGTTTTGTAATACCCACATAGTTTTTTAATTTGGCAGATAAAGTAAAGGGAGTGGGAACTTATTCCAATTCTAACTTACTGCACACCGCTAAACTCTAGAAAATGAAGATGAAAGCTGCAACATGGAAAGGAAAGTTTTCTTGCATAGCAAATTTTAAAATTTTGTTTAGATGTCTTCTCATCTCTAACTGTCTTGCAAGAGTATGAGTTTCGTATTGCCATTTTGAGTAGGGTCTGTCACTACATAGAAGACAATGATCTGTGAAGCCAAGGAGAAGTTCCATTAAGACACAAAAATGATATTTGTTTATATTCAGTTTACCTTCAAGGCTGTATGTGGGTGAGCTAAAGATGGAAGACATCATCCTCAGTGATTTATTATTTATTTCATCTCTGTACTTTATACAGAGTACTCCTCTAATTTTTGAGAGAAAATATACAAACACAGGTTTGAACATACTTGCTTTTGTTATTTTGCTGTTGCTACTTCAGGGTTTTTTGTCAATAATAGTAGGAGTTTTCCAAAGATTTGGGCCATGTGCGAAGGAATAAAAGACCATGTGTTCAGATTGAAAATAGAAGAGAATACAGAAAAGAAGTTAACAATATTGCAATCTATATCACTGTATCCCTTAAGTGACTTATAATTTGTAAGTCTACAGGGTATTTAAATTTGTTGAATAAATGCAGAAATAACCTTAGTTATTAATGGGAATATCTGATATAGCTGCCTTGAGGAAGGGAATGCTTAGTAGAGTGATTTATTTATTAATGTTTGCTACTATTGGAAATAGAAAATGACTCATATACAGAAATCTATGCAAATCTGTATGAAATTTACTGTTCTGTATAACATTAGAAAATGTCCAGATATTCTTCCATAAACAATGTTTTATTCATTTTTTTCTCTGTCTTTTAGGTTGGTCTTGAATTCACTGTGTAGCCCTGACCAGCCTTCAATGCATGACTATCCCAGCCCTCCTGTCTGAGCCCCCCAGGTGCTGGGATTACAAGCATGCATCACCATGCTTGGATAAGAATCTTTTGCAATGGAGATTTTAAATGATAACTTATCACTTTAATATATGTGAAGTTTTAAGTTTTTAATGACATCCTTGATGATACAATGAGGCCACAATTTAATTTATCTACAATAACTTCTCTTATGTTCTGGAGACTGCATTAAGCCTGGTACTAAAAATGTATTTTTCCAAAGGTTAGTGAATATGAGGTTGATCTTACTGTCTCTTACAAACTGGCTAGACTTTCCCCTCAATCTGCTTACCAGGAAGTGAATGGCAGCAGAACCCTCGCTATCTGGTATATCTATTGCATTATCTTCCTGTGTAATTACTGCTTGCATGAACATGCAGAAGAACAGACACTTACTACTGAATATCCTCTGTGGAAAGGCAGGCCTTTGGGGGAAATTTTCACCAAAACTATAGGGCACTGGCAAGACTATGTTACAGAAAGCCTTAGAGGGGGTATATTTGCCTTGCGAAAGAATACCAAGCAGGGATTGGTTCTAATGGAAATTAGAGTTCAGTAGGTGAAAAATAGAAAAAAAAGTAAATAGATTTATAACATTACATCACTTGTCACTTACTAGTGGATCATATGCAACATTTTTCCCAACACAGCATACATTGAGCATAATGAATATAGATTAATGCATAAAATTGCGAACAATAACGTGATTATCTTACCTTTTAAGTCTTTCATTTTGAAATCATTCTAGACTTTCAGAAAGTTGAAAAGATCCCAGAAGTCTTTCCTCCAGTATATATTACATCACTATAGTAATGTTTATCAGCACTAGGAAACTGTTGAGAATATTGTCTAAGCTACATTTTACTGTTATTTCACTAGCTTTACCCTTACTTGTTTTAGAGTTTATTTCAAAATGCCACATCAAGTTTAATAACTTTTTAATCGTTGTTATACTGTTAATAAGAAACAATTGATGCCTCTTCAAATTAGTACAAATACCCCCATGAATGTTCACATATTACCTGATAAAACTGTGACACCAAAGAGCAAAATAAAGAAAAAGAGATGAAACTTCATGGTACAGTATTTCTTAGAAGAAAAAAAAAGTGTCAACAGATCTTCTTTTTCAAGTTAGTTGTTTTGAAACAAGGAGCCAGAAATCCCTTTTATTTATAGGCTGTCCTGGGAAGTAGTTTTAACTACAGGAGCAAATCCAAAGCAAACACATTTGTATGCTTGGCTGAACAGTGCCATGTTCGTGGTCACAAAATAATATTATTACTTTTTGTTCATGAAAGTAAAAGCTGCCTCAGTTATAGCAGATAGACTTTTATGAGGACAAAATGTTTTAGGGACTATTTTAGTAGGGGAAAGTATTACAATAACCTAACCCTCTATTGCATACAAGGTGTAATAATAAATATTCCCAAGCCTCTAGAATTAAATTAATGATTATCATGTGTCTGAACAGGATTTTATGTTTTCAGTGGTCTGGCTTATTTTTTTTTAACAAAAAGAAAAGCAAGGAGGTTAATTAATTTACTTCAATTAGTATAATTTTCAATATTTATTATGTGCACACATTCAGTAAATTCTACACTCATTAGTCAGCATGGGTAACATCCTACAAAACAAGCTTTTATTTGTGATACATTAATTTCATCAAAATTCTACTTCAAATATTCTAACTCTTTATCAAACTGAAACTTATATCAGATCCAGTTTGTATGCTATGATTTCACATACAGCAGGAAAAACAGAACTCTTGTCCTAGCATCTAGAAGAAGGAGAAGGAACTATTTCTTACTGTAGCATTCATAGCACTTCTAGGACAATTGTTTTAATGGTGCTTGTTTGCTCATTTATTTGAAACAAGGTCACTATGCATTCCAGGTTTTGCTTGGACTCACTGCACAGCTCAGGCTGAGCTTGATTCGCAGGGATCTTCCTGCTTCAGCCTCCAGAATACTGGGATGACAGGCTGTTGACACGATGTAGCTAGAAATGACTTTCAAGCTATGTTAGAATCCCATGGAGGACTATTTAAATCCAAATTTAAGAATATCTCCTATCTCCACACTTGAGAGTTAGTAGACTTAGAACGGAACTTAACAATCTGTCTGACAACACCTTGAAAGAACAGCATCGTGAATGAAGACACACGGTATTCTAAGAGAAAAGATTCAATTCTTCAAAATATACAAAGAGTGAATCTTGGAATTATAAAACCTATGGCACAGGTTAAAAAGAACTTGAGGCTGCCTGTATATTCTAAGCAAATCTTCCCACATTCCTGGTGAAAAAAAGTAAAATCAAAAGAGATAAAGTTACACAGTGATTGTTATCTTTTATTACAAAGCAATTCTATGAAATACACATGAAAACTTTGGAATGAAATCAAAATGACTTATGAGAAAGCAATTCAGTTATGTTTTTACTATTAGAATGACAAAAAAGTATAGAATTTAGCCTCAAAGAGTTAGCTAATGATCACTTAAGAGCAGTTCAATAAATATTACAGAGCTAGGAGATTTAGAACTCAAATTCTAAAATAATCCATTCATCAGAAGCTGCAGAAAATATAAGAATTATTGAACCTAACATTAGAAACCTCAAAATGCATAAATCAAAATATGACAGAAAAAAAGCCAGAAATGAATGCACAATGAATACAATAATAATCGGAAGGATTTATACCTCAGTTTCAGCATTGCATATCACTACGCTCAGTGAACAGAAAGAGCTCAGTCAGCCAAGTAACACTTTTAGAACATTCACTCCCACTAAAGGTCAAATGTACCTTCTTCCAAAGTACATGGAATATTATCTAGATGAGCCAAATAAGCAGGTTAGAATCAAGTATAAATATATTATAAAGTTGAAATTATATAAAATACATTCTGTGACTATGAGAATACATTAAAAATCAATGAAAACTGGAAAATGCACAAGCATAGATAAATTAAACAATACCTGCCTATATTTACAATACTTAAAAAGTAAACCAAAAGAATAATTAGAACAAAGATGAATGATAATAAATGTACCAAAGATTTCTCAGGTATTTGTATGTGAAAAAGCAAGAGACTACAATGTAGCCAAAGTGATATTGGAAAAGATGATTTGAAAAATTTATAGTTTCCAATTTCAAAGTTTAAAACCAAGAGTCAGTTATCAGACTAACATGATACTTGCAAAGGGAACAATGGAATAGATCTGATAATGCACAAATGAACTCCATATTTCTGTTTCAAGCATGTTTTACCGAAGATGGTAAGGTGACTCCATGGAGAAATTTGGTCTTTTCAATGACAGTGAAAGTCTCACTAACTTTTCATATGAAACATACCAAAGTTTGACTCATATTTCAAATGTTTTGAAAAATTCACTCATTGGAGAAGCCATCAAAAATCAAGAGACAATATGAACATGTCTTTGTTGGTGGGGTTATGAACGTTCTGTTCTTAAAATCATGAAAAAGAAAAATAAGTTTACAAAAGAAAAATAGAATAATTTCTTTCATATTTTTCCCAAAGAGAAAAAATGTAGAGGACAGTATCACTCAATCATAAGAATTTTGTTACCATTTTTATTTCTTTTTTAAAAAAGTTATTTTATTTTTTATGTTATGGCTGGCTCAGCCTGCTCCGGGGGAGGCGCTGGCGCAGCACGTTGTGCTGGGGATTGAACCTCGGTCCTTGTGGTTGCCTAAGCTTGCTTAAGGAGATGCTTTAGACCGCTGAGCCATCTCCCCAGCCCACCATTTTTATTTCAAAGATAAAATACAACCTAAGAACTTACTTCAAGCAAAGCTGAGGAGCAGGCTCCCTCCCAGTCTCGGACACCCTCAGTGAAAGCAGTGCAGGTCATTTTCTCTGAGCCTACATCACATACACGGACACCAAGATAAGGGAAATCTAAGTATTACACAAGACCATGACATGAGTCTCTACTGCATGCTGCAGCTGTAGTTCATGAACATGATTGACTAAATCAAGTTTACTTCAAACCTAATTCATTTAGGTTAAGGAAAATTTCTTCTAAGCAGAGCAGTTACATTCCAGCTTTAACTTCCTCAGTACCATGTTACAGATTTCAGTACCAATGAGCCATTGCAAGGATTCCCATGCCTCTGGTGTTAGACCACGAATCTCAAGACAATGGAGTATCAAGACAGGGATACCTCAGTCGTGGCCAATGAACTAAATCCTGTGTCTCGGCACTTTCCCATTTTACTTCTCAAACACAAACATAAAAGATGGAGAACTCACAGAATGGAAGGCAGGGTTAACCTAAACTTTACAGAGACGTATAAATAGCAGCGTTATTTAAAATGAGCAAACAGGGTTGATCAGAGCTCAGTGGACTAAAAGCACCTGCGTAAGCCAACTTCCGCAAGCGTAGGGACCACGGTTCAATGCCTGGCGCCACATGACAGGCCAGTTCCACCCCCAGGGCACACTGAGTGGTGGGAGTCCAGGCATAGTGGCACACATCTGTAATCCCAGCACTGGGGAGGCTGAAAGCAGGAGGATTACCACAAGTCTGAGCTGTGTAGTGAGACTGTGTAATAACCAAATTCATTCTCAACATAAATAAATAAATAAAAATCAAATAAATAAATAAATAAATAAAATAATCAAACAGTGGAAAAATCCCAAGAATTCTTCCAGTAATGAATGGATAAATCAAACCAGCATATCCACATAAAGAAATATTATTCAGCAATAAAAAGTAACTAAAATATGTCATGGGCCAGTCTTGAAAGTATCATGCTAAGTTATTTACATCGGACACCAAAGGTCATATGTAGCCTGAATTTATTTATATAAAATGTCCTGAATATTGCAGTCTATAAATATTAAAATAAATCAGTAATTCCTAGGGGATGATGGTCTGAAGGATATGGTAGTGATAGCTACAGTGGTATTCAGGAATAAGGCAGTAATGCTCGCACAACATTGAGGATAGCCTAAAACCACTCAACTGTGCACAATAAGAGGGTTACTTATATTTTATATGAATTATGTTGGAATCTAAAAAAATAAATCTTAACTTGTAAGCATTATAATCTAGCAAGCAGATTCCAGTACAAAGTCTAGTTGTAAGCCTTACCTGCTCATACAATTCCCTTCAAAAGGAACAAGAAGGCAAGAAAGTGGCAGAATGAATGGTTTGTTTTACTTTTACAGCACATGGTGTTGATCACTGATGCAGGGTTCTTCTGCTGGATTCAGGGAGAAATCATCAACTGGCATAGAGCAGCTATGCAAGGGCCCCAGATGCCACTGGATAACGCCGGATGACGCTGCCCGTAACAGGAGACAAGCTAGGTGCTGACCGCTGTCCCGGGCTGGCAAAGCCCACCACCTCCTGTGACAGATGCTGGAGGTCAGTTTTGCCAGGTGCTGGTCTCTGGGATAACAGTGCCTCATATTTATTGCTATTTCTTTTAAGCGACTATTTTTCCATAGTGCTTAGGATATATCCTCAATGTACTTGTAAGACTTTCAGTCCCACAATACATGAGAAATAAGCCGCAAGCTGATTTACAGAACCAGGGCAGGGAGACTTTATTTTAACGGGACTGATGTGGTGGCCAGCGGGATCCTCCTTGACTAATCAAAGAAGTGTGAGGATTGGCTACTTATACAGCGGCTGCAGGCCTAAAACTCGTCCACGTGTAGGTCAGTGATCACCTCAAATCTAGACCTACTGATCAGTTTAAGTGCACTCCGGTGATTGGTTCAAACCACAGCTGTCATGGCAGTGATTCTGTGACAAGGCAGCAATGGAGCTATATGGATGTCAGCTGGAGCGTCTCCTGGAGAAATGGCAGGGCTGAGACGCTGGAATCCCCTGGAGGCATAGCTATGTCCGTCACAGCTCAGTGGGGTGTAAGACGATTCAGGATGTCAATAGGGGGCCTGTCTCTCTCTGCCCAGGGCCTCACCACATCAAAATGGCTCCTCTAAGCCGCTCCCATTCTCCGCCTCCACTTCTAAGGGGATGCATCAGGGTCTGGAGTGGACGTGGGAGGGGCCCCACAGCCAACAGCCAAGCCGTTGGGAAAGCCTGGAGGAGATGGCCGTTTAACAACCTGGGAGGACAGCGAGGCAAGCTGTCCCCGTCCACTGAGTCGAGGGAGAGGACAAGCAAACAGAAGGCAAAGGATAGTTGTGCCTCACATTGCTCAACCCAAGACGCCCTCTTGTGGGCACAGGAAATGGCGTCAGTAGTATCTCAGGGAAATACTGAAGCTTTCTGAAAGAGCTGCTGCTGTTGCTTCTGTGAACGCTTGTTTCTGAAACTCTTGTAACTGTGCCAGGCTAAACACCAAAAGGAATATATTTATGCTATGCTGCTTTAGCAAGTTAGAAATGCAGGATAAATCCACAGAACACTTAGAAGTTGGTCTCCAAACCTGCAAATCTTGTGCTCCACCAAGGCCTGAAGTCATGTCCTATTCATTCAGTCTTCAGTCACTCTTTATTTTGTTGTCCTTATGATTATTGTTTTCATAGCACTGAAGATTTAACCCAGGCCTTTCCATTAAGCTATACTCATGCTTGTTATTTATTTATTTTTTATTTTGTATTTTGAGACAGAGTCTCTCTGAGTTGGCTGGATCAGATTCAAACTTGGGATCTTTCAACTTCAACTTCCCGGAGTATTGACATTATAGTGATGCGGTCCACTACCATAACAGGCTTAGCAGGCCTTTACTTAGATATTTATCTTCTGTTTTACAACAGTTGGGTAAAAACCATTAATAATCATAATTTTTTGAATTGTTACTCTGACTTAGAATCACCCATGCTGTTTCCTAAAATTCAAAATGTCCTTATAAAAAGTATTACTTTTTCTCCTTATAGATAAAGAAATGCATGAAAAGAATGCTTTAATAACTAATACAATAACAGGAATGGAAATTCTAGATTTTTAAGGATGAGGTTAATATCTATAATGAGTATAAAAAGAAATTATTAATAAAGCAGCTAAGATTTCTATGCTCAGAAGACCAAAGTTAGATATTTTTTGGTATTGAGGAGGGAACAGGGCTGCAGACTGAAGACGTAGGAAGTGTGCTCACTGCAATAATATCACAAAAATTCCCCAATCTTGGGATAAACATGGACATAAAAAGGCTATAAAAATAGGACACCAAGACAGAAGATAAACACGTAAGATAATTTCATTTTTGATCACCTAACCATTCTGAGTTGGTTCAGAATCCATCATTGCTATGCTGAATTTTCCATTTCTTTCTATGACTCTGAATGATATGTAGAAGGACAAAACACAGTATGAAATAATATTGATGAATAGAATAGAACCTTGATTAATTCTGTCTTAGTTTCCTTTCTCTCATTGCTGGGACAAATATCTGACACCCAAAGTGAAGGAAGGAAAGCTTTATTCATCTCACAGTTCCTGTAGATTTTATTCCATATTCAGCTGGCTCCAATGCCGAGTGGAACAGGGCAGAAAGCATACAGTTCATGGCAGAGGGACAGTAACAAAGGGTGACAGAGGCAAATAACAAGCCAGGACAACAGAGAGCAACAGAGAGAGTCTCTTTCTCTTTCTCCCTTATAATGCATTCAGACTCTCACCCCTGGCTGGAGCAGGTACACACACCCATAATCCCAACAGTACTAAGACACATGATCCTAGCAGATCATGAGTTAGTGTCAAACTCCAGTAGTACCCACTCCATGACTGCATGAGGCTTTTGGGGGACAACTAGGCACAAAGCATAATATTCTGCCCCTGGACCCCCAAAATCTTATGCACATCCCTTTGTGTAAAAACATTTTAGTCCATCTTGAAGAGTTGCGAAGTCCCAACAATTTCAGCATTGCTGAAAAGTCCAAGTCTCAAGTCTCCTCCAAGATCCAAAGTAAACTTCACTGAGAGACCATGTACAAAAGAAAGGTTAAATCAATCTGACATTCAAAGGCAAAAGATATATATTACTATTGTGAAAGTTGTATATGACAGGGTAGTACAAAACACTGGGACAAACACAAGCCCAAAATCTAGCAGGGCAAATATTAAACCCTATAGCTCCCACTGAAACATCCAAAGCAGTCTGGGCTAGGTTGTGTGTTCCAAAGGCCTTACACGGCTCCGCCCCTAAGGCATTCTTGGTGGTAGCTCCCATGGCTTTTCTCTTAGGCTGACTTTGATCCTTCTTTCCAGTTTCCCTTAGACAATCCACGTTTCTGGCTTTTCTAAACTTCTGGCATTTCCACTGAATTGTCTTCTAGCTCACAACTTTGCACAACGCCCTCTCAGGGGCACACTGCTTGGCCTCCCAGGCCTTCTTCTGAAATCAAGGTGGAAGCCTTCTTTACCTCACAACTGCATTCTAAATGCACCTAAACCCAATGCCACATGGATGATGCCAAGGTCTGCTGCCAGGTGGAGCAGTACCCAGGCTTTCTTCTCTCTTGGCTGTGGCTGTCAAGTGCCTGGACTGATGAGCATTCTGACTCTGATTCCAAGGAAACATTCTCTATGCTGGCACCATTTTGGAACCTGGAGAGGCTGCTTCCACCATTCTGGCACATGGAGCTTTCCAGCTTTCTCCTCAAGGGAAAAAGTCCTTCTCCCTTGCAATTCTGAGGCTGTAAAAGGTGGAGACCTGCTACCTTCAGTGATGCTCTCAGCCATCCTTTCATTTGTCTGGTTCCTTCCCAGCAATGGAGAACCTCTGAGCTCCATCTTTATAGTCCATAGCTTTCCCGGTGCTTCCTTTCTGGCCAACCTCACATTTTAAATCATCATGCTTGGCTCTTTGCTCCTGATTTTCAACATAAATCTGGCCAAATGTCCCCAATAACAGCCATGCCACCGCCCTATTAGTTCACTGCTTTGATATATTTTTTGAAGGATTAATCAGTCAACCATGCCTAATGTCAGTCTTTGGCAAAGTTCAGATGCTTTCATCCAAGCCATAGCACAAATCATCCAGGGTCCAACAATCAATGCAGTCTTTCTTCCCAGCAGAAAGCTCTCCAAACTGGTCTTAACAGGCAGGCCTTATGTCAGTCTTCTGATCTGAGCTCTGACCAGAATCTACCAAACAGAAGAGCTGAAGTTGTTCCAACTTTTTATAAGTAGATATAAAAAGTAGATTCTCCAAATCTTTCCTATCTCTTTCCATAAGCCGTTCTTTATAGACAGGCTTCCAGACAGTCTTGTGATCTGAGCTTTGACCAGAATCTCCCGTATAGAACAGCTGAAGCTTTTTTTCAGCTCAAATAGATGAGCTATCCAATCCTTCCCTATCTCTTTCCATAAGCCATTTCCAAAAACTTGTAATGCACATGGTCAGGTTAGTCACAGCGACCCCACTCCTGCGGTACCGTACTCTGTCTCAGTTGCTCTTCTCTCATTGTTGCAACACATATCCAACACCCAAAATGAAAGAAGGAAAGGTTTATTCACTCCAGAGTTACTGGAGGTTTCAGTCCATACTCAGGTAACTCCAAGGCTGAGTGTGACAGGGTGGAAAGCATCCAGTTCATGACAGCAGAACAATTGCAACAGAGGCAACCAACAACCAACCAGGACAACAGACAGCAACAGAGAGAATCTGTTTCTCTTTCTCTCTTATAATGCATTCAGGCTCTCACTCCTGGCTGGGGAAGGTACACACACCCACAATTCCAGCGATACTAACACATGTAATCCCCGCAGATCATGAATTAGTCTCAAACTTTAGAAGGCCCCATTCCATGACTGCATGAGGCTCTGGGGAGACAACTGAACACAAACCATAACATACCTTAGCAAAAAAAAATTTAGTTACTGATCATTTGTACATTCTTAAAGATGTATTTGGTACAGGGTCTCACTATGCAGCTCAGACTTGTAGTGATTCTCCTGTTTTCAGCCAATCCACTGCTGGGATTACAGGTGTGAGCCACCAGACCTGGTCTTAGTGGCCACCACGCACATCCAGGGGTGGGGCCAATATGGCCTGTAGTACCAGGGATTGAACTCTGGTCCCTGCCCCTGTCTAAGCAGGCACTTATTCTGTTGAACTATCTTGCTGGCCTTCATTTTGCTGAATAATGTTAGGCACAGAAAGCTTATGATGAGGGGAAGTCTATTCTAGTTTCATATAAAATATCTCTCTGTGATAAACTTAAAAGATATTTCTTTGTGAATGTGTTTTTAAGATAAATTGTAAGTATGCATTCTACAATGATGAGCTGAAGATGATGGTCCACCGATCCACACTGACTGCGCCTGTGTCTTAAGGACAAAGATCACTCTTGTATCGGGCTGTTAAAATGCTGAATATTACAATGACTCAAGGTGGAATTTATCATGGAGTTTATTACACATGTAAAAACACTAGGGTTTGAAGCAGACAAGTGGGCAAGCGGGTCATCACAAAGCATTTTACTTGTATTGATTTAAGGCAATTTTCTTTTTACATGTGTTGATTTAAGAGGAATGTGACCGGCTACAATTTTGTATATGGTTAGATTTCTAAATTGCTGTGTAAAAACGTGCAACTGTTTTTTTTTTTTTGTTTTGTTTTTTTATCACATTCTATAGGGATTTATTAAAATATCAATGACTGATGCAAAATACCAGGTTGATGTTAATCTAAGGCACTTAATATTTAGAAAGACAGTGATGTTAAACTCAGTACCCATGTTATAGAGTAAATAGTATCACTAATCTCTCCTGCAGGGTTAACAACATATGTTTTCAGACCAAAACTTAGGTAGGATTGCCAATATTTTGGCCCTATCTTCTTGAGTTCAATGAGGACTAAAGACATAAGAGAACCTGTGCTGCAGTATCCTATAATTCAGTAGTGTGCCAAATTTTCTGCTCAAGGAGATTAAGGGGCCACAGAGGAAAGAGAATGATGATGTATAGTGTGCCTAAGGCGAGTCACCTAGAGAGAAAACATTTTCTCAGGCTTTCACAGAGAGCAAAATGGTCAAACAACAGCTGTGACTCACCCAGATGGCTGACACTGACAAAAGTTCTACAAAATGCTGTACATGGTTTCAAGGTAAATCCTGAGGGGATTTGACTGTTCTTGTCAGATACAAAGGCTACATGTTTCATTATATATGTCTTGCTTTAATTTAGCTTTAACCATTCAGCAGAAAAGTTTAACCACGAGGCATAAAAAGTAAAGCCAGATACTATGCTGACCTGTGAGAAACTCAAGTCAACAGCTTCTGACATTGCCAGTTCTGCTGATAACCCAATATTATTATGGAATATTGGACTATGCATACAACTATTTTCTCTTAGCTCAATGAGAAGAAATATTTGTACCAATAGTGTTTAGAAAACTTATCAGGTCTGCATCTTGTCCTCTGAACAACTACTATGAAGACAACATTATTCATTGTATTAAATATTGTGGCTGTTCTACTAACATGTTGTAAAACTGTCTTGTTGTTATTTATTAAAATTAATATAATTATTAAAATATAGGCACATAAAGAAAAGCGGATGAAATTGTCTAGGGGAAAGTTTTATTTTTGCACACAATACCCAGCAGTTCTGTGACAGAGGAGAAAGCTAAATTACTACCTGTTACCATTAGCTTATGTCAATTATTTACTGTATCTTGATGGTAGTGTGATTTGAAGAAGTCTTTATGTATTAAATATTGGGGCTAAAGAGTTTAATAAATTATGATGTCTTGAATTTGCTCCAAATTGCATTTGAAGAAAATGGGCATTTTAGTTGCTTTTCTTCATGTTAAGAGAAAATTGCTGGTACACAAAGTTAACAAAGAAAACGTTTATTTATGGAAACTAAACAGCACTCTTCTCAACAACCAATGGGTCACAGATGAAATTAAAGAAGAAATAAAACAGTATCGACAATTTAATGAAAATTCAAACACAACCTACCGGAATTTGTGGGATGCAATGAAAGCAGTTCTCAGAGGGAAATTCACAGCGCTGAACTCACACATTAAGAAAACAGAACGGGAACAAATAAACA
>PVJA010025731.1:0-30400 GCA_004027025.1 Myocastor coypus
AAACTCTGGAGCCAGCCTCAGTGGACTAAAGCACCTGCTCAGGCAGGCACAGCGATGGTGGTTTGATCTCCAGTGTGGGGCACCAGCCCCACCCCCAGGGTGCACTGAAATGGTGACTGAGACTCGGCATGATGATGAGCACCTGTAATCCCAGTGCTTAGGAGGCAGGGCACAGGAGGATCACCATAAAACCAATCTGTGTAGTGAGCTCCTGTAGGCACTATACTAAAATACAAAAAGAAAAAAAAATATGTTGCAGCTCTGGTGGAGAAAAAAATATCTTTACTATGTTGTTGGTGAGAACGCAAACTGGCATAACCATTATGGAGGTCAGTAGGAAAAATTTTTTTTTTTTTTGTCTTTTTGAGACAGGATCTCGCTATGCAGTTGAGACTGGCCTTGAGCTCATTTTTATAGCCCAGGCTGGTCTCGAACTCTCACCGATCCTCCTGCCTCAGCCTCCCAAGTGCTGGGATTACAGGCATGAGCCACCACACCCAGCTAGTAGGAAGATTTTTCAAAGAACTAAAATTAGTAATTTTATTGGACCAAGCTATTCCCCTTTTATATATCTTTCCAAATGAACTAGAGACATCATATTGCAGCAATGCCTGCCTCCCAGTGTTTATAAGCAGCACAGTTCATAATGGCTTGGTCTTGGAAGCAGGCTCTATATCTGTTGGCAGATGAATATGATAAAAATGTGGTCTCTACACAGAATGAAATATTATTTGGCTACAAAGAAGAACAAACTAAAGACATTTGTAGGAGAAAAGATGTGCCTGGAAAATACACTGAATGAAATAAATCTGACACCACTTACATACTGTACATTAGCTCGCTTTAAACATAAAAAAGAATGCAAAAGCTGCAACCCTGGTCCTTCTGATTTTTCCCTGTGAGACAGAGTTTTTCTGGGACCCGAGGCAGCATCTGGCACTCAACAGACACAGATGCATGTATGCCAAAGGTGTGGCCAAACACACGATGGTCCACAGTCATGCCAGTCATGCCAGTCGTGTTAGAACTCAGAAGTGGTACGGACAGGAACCAAACCACCCTACACTCCTCCCTCTGCTCCTGTCACCCCATCCCATCCCCAAACACAGCACTTTGGGAGGCTTCCTCTGGCCTGATGCAATTCTCTCAGCCCTGGAAGGTGCAACTACCATGGCTGCTTCAATCACAGAAATACTGTCTTCACGCACCACACACCATGCAAGGCTGACTCTGTTCTTGCTGAGCCTCCAAACAACACTGCCAACTGTAGGGATCTGTTGGTCTTACTGCGAAAGGTTCAGCCCTGGGGAGACACAGCAGTAGGAATAGAAAGATAGAAAAGAAGATGAAAAGCTGGGGGCTGGGTGGTCGTCAGTCTTCCTGATGGGCAAGACTAACTCAACACACACAGAAACAATCCTTTATTTGTACTTCCACAAAGCTTGCATCCCTTGACACAAGGCTACCCAACAACCAACAGCTGGCCTGAGCCACACAGGATGTTTGTCTCAACAGGATGTTTTTTTCAGCACTAGGGTAGCTTCCTGCTCCAGGCAGGGAGGCCCCGTTCCACCTACACACACTTGATCAAATTCCTGGCTTCCTGTGGCTCCCCACAGCCAGCAGGCCTAGTTCCTTACTACTCCTCTGTCAACGTTTGTTTTCTGAAGTTGTGGAGTCCCAGGGGCCCCAGGGTTATCTTGGCCCCAACCTTTGAATGTCATGGTTCACGTTTCCTATCTTTCTGACTCTTGCTTGGAGGGGTGCAGGATCCCCTTCTAGACTAAAGAACTGAATGAATAGAACATGGAGAGGCAGGATATCTATGGGGTGCTTGGTCTTGGTTGTGGAGATTCCTGGATGTTGCTTCAGAGGATCCAGAAGAAACCAAGCATCCAAGATCCAGGCAGCTCAGGACAGTAGCCTCCTTTCAGGTCGCTTTACTTGGGGGTGAGATGTGGAGCTGTAGCATTATTTCTGAAAATCATACTCTTAGTCCCCAAAAAGTTTAAAACCACTGTCAGAGGCCACCCTATAAACTACTCTTTCCACCAGTGACAAGTCATTCAAGTCACTGCATCCTCTGAGTGACACTAGAAGTGGCAGAGAAGAGAGAGCCTGACACACACAGAAACCCTTCAGAATTCCATTCATTCAACCTCTGGCCCAGACGGTTGAGAGACAGCTCACAGCTCATGGAGGAAGGAGGTGGCCCTGTCATGAATGGAAAATCAAGAGCAGTGACATGGTCAAGAAGACAGGCAATGCCTCAGCAGCGGAGGAGCGATAGCCTTCACAGAGCACCTGTGGGCCAGGTATGGCTCCTGGGATAGACTAGGCAGAGGAGCAGCTCCAGGCAGAGAGGTCAACAAAGCCCAAATAGTGGGAGGGAAAGACCTGGAAAGCAAGGTCAAATAGGATATGAGAGAGCAGGATGCAACATCCGACCCTGCTACTTAGCAATGCCATGGTGATGCATCAGGAGCCTGTGAGGTCCTCTGCCTCAACATCCATCACATGAGGTTCCCAGGGCACAGGGCACCTGTGAGGAGACTGAATGAAGTGGCAGCACAGTGCCAGGCTCGGGTGGGCACCTGGAAGATCCTGAGGCTCTCACTCTACTCCCTGGGCATGACATTAACATTCTTCAGTGGTTGGACAGAGCTTGCATGGAACTATTAGAATTCTGTTTTGCTTCAGTGTTCAAAGCATTATTTGCCTGAATGTGTATATGCACAGTGTTTGTTTGTTTTTAATTAGCTTCGAAACACTTCAGCTCCTGGGAGCCCCAGGAAGCAAAGCATGTCATGGAGACTCCAGCCCTGGGTTTATCTTTGTGAGTCTGAGTGTGGCCCTCGGGAGCCAGGAGGCTGATGGGCTCCACAGTGACGCGCTCACACAGAAATCCACAATGACCTCCATAACCGGGACAGCTACAAATACTCGTTCACTTAAAAAATGCAAGTCAGACATTTGCGGGTTGTTGGTGGGATTTGTCACTTAATTAGCATTTTACAAGGATTGTTTGTGAGGAAGCAGCTTGCTGGAGTGGCCTTCTTTCCTTTTGAGTTCTTGAAGGACTTGGAGAAGTGAAGCCTTTGATTAACAAATCAAAACCGGATTTAAGACGACAGAGCAGCAAGTGGTTCCCCAGGAGAACTGAGTCACTGTCGCTGGGGTGGGCTGCGTATCACAGCCCAGAAAAGGCTGATGAAAGTGAAAGCACACAAAATGCAAAATCCTCAGCGCCTCAAGTGTTCCCATGAATTCCCTAATAAAAAGGGTTGAAAATAATTGTTTGTGAAATCAGAAAATATAGATCATGTCGGGAAAGGTGCCCCCTGCCTCCAGTCAACTCAATCTGTCCATCCACCAGACAGCTTTCACCAGATTCTCACCTGACCCTATGAGGCGACAGGGCTCCAGCGTTCCACCATCAATCAGGGACAGCACAGTGTTGCAGACCACAAGGCAAATCAAGTAATCATACTACCACATCACAAACAGCGCAGGACAGAAGCTGGGGGTTCGGAAAGAGGGTGTGGAGAGGGTCGTAGAGCCAGCAACGCATAGCAGAAGGACCTTAGCACGCAGACCACTGCCCAGGCCATGAGTGGGGCAAAGGAGAAAGTGCTGCAGTGGACAGAGGTTACATTCAGGGACTAGGAGAGCTCCAGCGACGGAAGGCTCAAACTCATGACCTGGGGAGGGTAGCGAGCAGGAAGGCAGCCTTCCATGTATCCTGTGGCTGCTCTCTGAGCACAGCCTAGGAACACTGAAGGGAAGCCACCGCACCTGGCACCCTGCAGAAAACAGGCCCCGGACAGAAGCTCAAGTGCAAAACAATGTTATCTTAATCTGTTCTGTTACTATGTTAGAAATCCCCTAGATAGTGCAATCTATAAAGGAGAGAGGTTTATTTTGGCCCACACTTCCAGAGTCTGAGAAGTCCAAGAACGTGACAGCACTGGTATCTGTTTGGCTTCCAGTGAGGACCTTGGGCTGCTCCACAATATGGCAGAAATGAGAAGGGCAGGAAAACGCCTGCAAAGGGACAGCACAGTGGGGGGCCCCACTCTGTAACTACCCCAAGAAGGAGGACTAGTGCCTGGCGGTGTTAACCCCTCATGAGGGCAGATTCCTTATGAACCAAGGGACTTTTTAAAGGTTCCACCACCTCTTAGCTCCGCCACATGGAGGACCAAGCCAGAGCATGAGTTTTGAGGGGACAAGCCATATTCAAACAGGTGACAAAGAGTCAGGAGATAGGACTCATCTGAGTGTATCAGAGTGGAAGTAAGATGCCCCAAAACTGAGATGCAGCTCTGAGGGCACCTGGCCCAGTAGCCCATGGAGAACCCTGCTCTGGCCACAAGAGTGAGCACCACCTAGCACCCCACTGCCAAGTAACCGAGAAGCCAGCACCTCTGATCAAGGTTGGTCCCCAGAGGTAGCAAGCTGCAGGCCATCAGAGGACCGCACTTCCTACAGCAAGCATGCCTGGCGGTGAGATTCCCTCCACTCACAGGCCTGGAGGTCATAGTCCAGGAGCATGGCCCAGGCTCCTCTGATGGAGCTCCTGTAGCTTCTCTCCCTTGGCAAATGTCAGGATGAGAATGCATGGGAGATGAGAGGGTCAGGGGGCTGCAGGGGAGGCCAATAGCCTAAGCAAGGCCACACTCAGGCTATCTCAGTGTTCTCAGGAGCACTAAGAAAGTTCTATGAGAATTCCCTTCTTCCCTGCTAGGCGCACAGTCACCAGCCGTGGACCTAATGCTCCCTGTCAGCTCCACCATAGAAAGCTTCAGGGAACAAAGCCTATTCAACCCTTAGCACCATGCAGGGCTCCTGGAGTTTGGATATCAGATGCCAGCAAGGCCTATGTGTCAGGGTTGGTCCTAGTATGGCCTGGGAGGTGGTGATGGTCTTCTGCTCACTGAGCAAGGTCTCTTCCAAGAGTGAGAGCCCACCCCCTTCCTCCTCCTCCTCCTCCTGCTCTTCCTCCTGCTCCTTCTCCTCCTCCCTTCACTCTCTGCCAGGCGGGCAATGAACATTATGTCCCACATAGCTGTCCCAATGCGCAGCCTGCCTACTGCCCAGCAGTAGTCACCACAGCCAAAACCTTTCCTCCACTTAAGCTGATTACCTCAGGAACATTGTTACAGTAACGGAAGACCAGTACAATTTATTTATTTTTCATTTGTGTATAAAAATATATGCTCAGGCATTGTGGGTTCTCATAGCTGTATGAAATAAGATGAAGAGACCTGGTTCCCCTTCCTCAGTTTCCCCCAATAGTGACATCTTGTCAAATTTCATCACAAATTAACCAGAGTGTGGGTATCAGTACTGAAGTAACAGTGCCATTCACGTTAATCTAGTTTTATTTGTTTGGTCTGATTTTTTTGGTTTTTCTGTTTTAGTTTTGCTTGTTTGTGTGTCTTGTGTGTGACTTTTATGCAACTTGTTGGTGTGCTTCTGTGTACCCATGACCAGCATCAAGACACAGCCGTTCCAACACCACAGAGACCCTAGCGTTGCCTTGTACATTCAGGTCCTTTGTGGCGGTCCACATACCCACAGTGCTCGCCAAACCCTTGGCAGCCACTAAGCTGCCCAGTATTTGAAAGCAGTCATGCAATATTTAAATGTATGTTGAAACTGACATCTTTTATTACTCATAATTTCTCTGAGATTCTCCTGGTTGTTGCAACGTCTTGCATTTTATTTCATAGCAATATTTGGTGATAGATAATTGCCACAGTGTTGAATAATGTAAGGAGATGAGAGTTTATAATTTGGCTAGCTATGAGCACAGCAGCTACAAATGCTTGGGCACAAGGTTTTGCATGAATATGGGTTTTCATTTCTCTGGGATAAACAGGCAGGAGTCTGTTTGCTGGATGATATGGAAGCTGCAGGTTAAGCGTTATAAAAAATTGCTAGACTGCTTTCCAGAGAGGATTGCTGCTTAAGTTCCACCCATGACGTATGAGTGAGCTAATTTGTCCACGTTCACAGCAGTGTTTGAAATCACTTCTCCTTTCATTTCAGTCGTTCAGATAGGTGCGCAGAATATGGGACTGTCACTTTTAATCTGCACTTCTCCAGGGGTGGATGACACTGACCACCCTTCCCTGTGCTCACCTGCCACCTGCACATCTGCTTCTGTGCAATGCCTAGTCATGGCTTCTGTCCCTCTTCAAGCTGCAGCATTTGTTTTTTAACTGATGAACTTTCAGAGGCTCTTTCTATGTCCTAGCTGATAGTCCTCTGTTGGATGTGTCATTGCTGACACTCTCGCCCACTCAGCCATCGTCTCTTCAATTTCTCAACGGGTCTTTTCATGGAACAAAATTTTTCATCTTAATGAGACCTAATTTGTAAAATTCTCCTGTGGTCTCAGACTTCTGGAGTCAAGTCTGAGAAGGGCAGGCCTACACCTGGGTCACACTGGTTTGTTTCCAATGCTTTGGTGAAAGCGCTCAGGTTTACATGCAAGTAGATCCTCTGCATTAGGCTTATCTGGTGCAGAGGAAAGGGTCCAGATGGAGACTTAGTGGTGTATTTGTCGCTGAATGCCAGCAGCCCCTGCACCACGCCTTCCAAAGCCATGCCTCACAGTGGCAGAGAATCAGGCACAAGGCTGTCACCAAAAATCCTCGACCTGGTTACTTTTCCCTCATTGTTGAAGCAAAATGCCCAACACCCAAAGTGATGGAAGGAACAGTTTATTGAGATCACGGCTAGTGGAAGTATCAGTCCATACTCAGCTGGCTCCAAGGCAGAGCAGCACACAGTAAAGAGCAGCTGTCCGTGGCAGCAGAAAACAGCAAAAGCAACAAGAGCACAAGAGAGGAGTGGTGCTGGACAGCAGGCCCCTCTCCCTCCCTCACATTGCATTCAGGCTCTCCACCCCAGGGCAGGTGTAGCAGTCACACTACCCAGCATTGGGTTATGAATTAATCACAAACTCTAGAAGCTTCCCTATGACTGCATGAGGCTGGGTGGGGGGAGGGGAGACAGCCACACAAAAATCATAACAATCATGGGGTGAGAAACCCCAAATACCTATCCCTTCAATAACTCAAGGAATAAGTTGGAAAAAGCAGAACGGACTGTGATAGAATTCTATGATACAATGAAAAGTGGCCACCACCCTGGAGAACGTCTACTAGGAAGCTTCCAAATTTTAGCAAGAGAACCCCGTGGAGCTGAGCTTACCCCCTGCCACCCTCTGCTCCCCACTCCAGCTCCCGTCTTGATCTCTGGCATCTGCTCCAGCCTGACTTCTGAACTTGACCTGGATGGAATGCACTAAGATGGAACTGAGAGTAGCACACCTGTGGCTCTCATGGCGGAGGGACTGAGCCTAGCAGAGTCAGGACCAACAGTGGGACATCTCAAGGTGGGGCTCCCCGGGGGCCAACACCAGAGTGTGTCATTCAGTCTTCACACCGGACACTGGAACTGTTATACAATAAACTTACTTGTTAAAATAACTTATTTAAACAGTAATGCATTAATCAGGGAACAGCAGGTGTTAATGATTTGTGTCTAGGTGCCCCCCCCCAAAAAAGCCTCACGCAATCACTGGGGCTTCTAAAGTTCGTGATTACTTCATGATTTTTTTTTTTTTTTTTTGTGGTACCGGGGTTCAAACTCATGATCTTGCACTTGCCCAGCAGGCACTTGTGCCTCGGAGCTGTCTCCCCAGCTCCCACGTGATTAATTCTTGATCCAATGCTGGGATAATGGGTGGGAGTGCTACACCCAGCCTAGGTGAAAGAGCCTGAATACCACTTGGGGAAGGGAAAGAGGCTTGCTAGCTGCCACAGCTGCTGCTCCTCCCTTTGCTCTTTGCTGTTTTCTGCCACCATGAACTGCTGCCCGCTGCCATGTGCCACTCTGCCTTGGAGCCACCTGAGTGTGGACTAAAACTTCCACAAACTGAAAGCTACATAAACCTTTACTTCCTTGATTTTCGGTGCTGGATATTTTGTCTCAGTAACAAGAGAAGAGTCACTGAGACAGCAGATTATAAGCAGTGTAGCACTCACTAAGCGGAGTGAGAGAAGAAAGTCACTAAGTGTTCATGGAAGAAAATAAATAAAAACAACTTTGGGGAAATATTTTTCTAAAATCTCAAATAAAAAGTATAGACCACTTGATGCCCAGCCCCCAGGGAGCAGTGAGACAGCAACGGAGACTGGGTGTGGTGGTGTGTGCCTGTAATCCCAGTGCTTGGGAGGCTGAAAACAGAAGGATCGCCATGAGTCCGATCTGTGTAGTGAGACTCTGCAGACCCTGTACTAAACAAATTCTTTTTAAATGTATTTAACACTTGAGTACTAAGGAAAGAAAAGAAATTACAACTGATTGGTTAGATTGGCAAATCCCTAGTTAGAGGTTAACTGGCAGTTTCTGCTTAATGAAGTCTCTGGCTTTAACTGTTTACATGAGAGCTTTGATTTACTTTCACAGAATTGTACAGTTTCAGAGGAACCCCAGTTTAGTGATAGTCCAGTTAAATGTTTTTAAAAATGAACCATACTCTCCACAGGTACTGGAATGACTTCCTCTGACCTTCCATTGTAGTGCTTTTCCAGAACCTCCAATGGTGCCAGCACCTTGGCCACCATCTTAGTCACAACAAAACACACAAGTTAATGGGAGAAAAGGGTTATTTAGCTCACAGTTTGCAGAGATTTTGGTCCATACTTGGCTGACCTCAAGGCAAAGGGGCACAGCAGAGGAGAAACAGTTCCTGGCAGACTGGAAACAGCTAGAGCAAGCAAGCAACAAGTCATGAACCCTTTTCTGTCCCTTATTCAGGCTGCCTGCCCATAGAGAGGGTGGCACTCTCACTTGTAACCCCAGCACTGTACTGTGAATCAATCCCAGTGTCACACATTCCAGATACAGCTGCCTCTAAAGAACCCCATTTGTGACAGCATGAACCTTGGAGGGGCTAGACATACACCCTAACTCCCCTCCTCTCTCTCTGTCACTCCCTCTCTGTCTCTCCCTCTCTGTCTCCCTCTGTCTCTGTCTGTCTCTGTCTCTCTGTCTCTCTCTGTCTCTGTGTCTGTCTCTGCCTCTTTCTCTGTCTCTGTCTCTCCCTCCCCCCACGCAGGTTCATCTTGCCCTCATTTCTCAGAATAAATGACCACACAAAGCCAGAGTATAGATCTTGTCCCCTGGCCTAATACAAGTGCAAATGGTCTCTAGCAGTTGTTTATCTGTCAAGGAACCACCAAAGCCTGGAAGAGTACATACAGGGAAGCGACAATTTCACAGCCAAGTCTCAGCCCCCAAACCTGAGGGATCTCCTGCTCCTGGTGAGCTGCATCACGAGTGCATGACCCAGGAAGTCATGTACACCTGAGAGACTAAGCAGCAGCTCTGCCCATTGCTGTTACCACGACTGCTACTGTCACTGCCACCACTACTCTGCCATGCTGTTTTTGAGTCCGCCTCCAGCAGGGATATGTCTCGTGTGCCACAGTGCATCCATGCCAAGCTTGTTTGCTGAAGCTTCTGCTGGTGGTTTCTCCCGCTCACAGCCACATGTCCCTGCTGTGCCCTCGGGGCTCTGTCCAGACAGTCCACCATATCCCTCCTGGAGATTGGCTTGTCTTGGCCTCACAAGCTACTTGTGGTTGCTTTTCTTTCCAATGCAAACCTGTGCAGTGATGGAGTACTACTCAAGTAAATGCAAGACTATTATAGGCAGATGGATACAAGTAGAGACCACACTCATAAGGGAAATAGATCAGACCTGCATGTGGAAACATCGTGTTGTATGCCTAGTGTAAGAAACGGGACGAGCAAATAAAATCCAGTAGCTATAATGGATGCTGTGAGATGAAAAGTAGCTGCCCAAGAGAAAAGAGCTGGGACGAGGGGAAGGAGAACAGGAAGAAAGAAGAAAGAGAAATGCATGCGCGCACACACACACACACATACACACACACACGATAGCTAATTGCACTACTAATTGCCATCGGTTTACTGAAAAGAACAGTTTTGATCCATTTGGTATGTCTATATCTGCTAATACGAACAACTACTCGAAACTCAACAATATGCAATATAAAAACAATTGTTGATTTGCTACCATTTGTTTTGAAATTATGTATTGTTTCTAATGTTTTTTATGTTTTATTTTTTAAAATAAAAATCTCATAATAAATAAAGTTGCACTCTTTTACTTCCATTTCTTTCTGTGTATAGAGTTGAGTTTCGTTTTACTGATATTTCCTTTGGGAGGTATTTTTAATAACTAAGCTCAAACAACACAGGACCCTCAGTGCATACAATACAACTGAAGTAACCCTAGATATGAATAAGTAGCCTGTGAAACTTAGCATCCTACACACATCCGAGGAGGAACTTGGACCTGCTGATAGTTGGCACAGGCCACCTGCCATAAGCCACTCTAGCTATGACCACATCTGCCTATAAACAGGCAGGAAGTGCTATCCACTGCAGTAGCCGCAGCGCAGCCCAGGGTCAGGCTCTGGTTGTCACTCTTTGATCTCTGATTGCAGAGGCACTGAGATGAGGAAAAGATTCATCTCCACGTCAGTGCACCAGGGCTTCCCTGGCTCTTGGAGGCGTGCTCACCCCACCTCTGCAGGATGCTCTCTCTGGTTGCTGTTTTCTCACTGTCATCTTTCCATTGGGAAGCCCCTGGGTCTGGGTCTCTCCAACATGCAGGTGCACTGCCAAAGGCGCAGCTCTGGTCAGCGGGTCCCTCCTGTTTGAATGACATCCCCTCTGTTCGCACAGGAGCCAAACCTCAATCCCATGGGCACTGTGGAGAGCCACTCAGCCCTACCACTCCCACCTGAGGGCATGGTGCTGCTCAGAGTGGGCCCAAGGTCTGCCTCCACAGAAGGGAGGCAGCAAGTGCACAGGAGGTGGACGGCCCCTTGCCCTGGCCACCTTCTCCAGCCAGTGGCCTTTTCTGCTGCCAGTGCTGACTTGAGACCGAGTCACTGGTCTCACAAAGGAGTTCCAGTCTCTGGGAAGTGCGCAGACTCTGACTCAAGCCGCTGAGGGCAAGCTAAACATAAAGGTGTGCCCCACTTTCTCTTGCCTGCCTCATTCCCTTGCAGATACCAAGTGTACAAATGGAGTGTCTGGGGCAGCCCTGTAGCCAGCTGGTTTCTCTATCCATTTTCTAACAGGATGGGCTTACTTTGTGTCTCTATAGTTAAGTGTGGTACATGTTGATAATTCTCATGTTTCAAACTATCTTGTTCATTACATGTGTTATGGTGACCTGTGACCAGACCTTTAATGGTGCTATTGTAACTATTTGGGGGTGCTACAAATTGTCCTCACCTGACAGTGATCTGACAGGTGAATGTTGTATGTGTTCTTGAGCACCCCACCAACAAGCCATCTGCAGATCTCTCCTGTTACTCAGGCTTCCCTGTTCTCTGCCATGCAATGATACTAAAACCAGGCCAGTTACCAATGGCCTGTAAGTGTCTAAGTAAATGGAAGAATTATATATTTTTACTTTACATATATATATAAAAAATAGGTATGATTGAACTTACTCAGAAGACACATCGAAGGCCAAGACAGGCCTCAAGCAGGGCCTTCGCACTAATTAGGTAAGTTGTAGATACCAGGAGATGTTGGCTAGTAAATGAAAAATGCCTCCCTAGAAAACACATGAATAGGAGACCGAAGCACTCTTGCCACTGGCATGGAGAAAGGCTTAGTGGCCTAGTTGGAACATCCAGCCAGTCCCGTGGTGCCTTCATCCCAAGCCTCATCCAGAGCCAGGCCCTGCTTCTCTTCAGTTCTGAGAATGCTGAGAGAGGCAAAGGAGCTACAGAAAGTTTGAAGCTGGCAGAGGTGGTTCACAGGACTCACAGAGGCAGGGCCTCTTCCTAGGAGCAAAGCACAGGGTGAAAGATCAAGTGCTGATGGTGAAGCCACAGAGAGAGGCTCAGAATGCTTCCATGAGCTGCCAGGCAAGGTGACAGGTGGCCACAGCAGGTGACAGTGGACACACTGAACAACAGATTTTCAGGTTGGGCGAAGCAGACTTCTGTTGGAAGAAGACGCCATCTAGGACATCCACAGCTAGAGAGAAGGCAATGCCCAGCTTCAGATCTTTTTTGTGGCCCACTCAGCCCACCCTGGAGGCAGGACTGGCACAGCATGTGGTACGAGGTATTGAACTGCAGCCCCTGCACACTTGCCTAAGCTTGGGCTTTTGACTGCTGAGCTATCTCTCCAGCCCCAGCTTCAGATTTTCAGAGGACTATGTGAGCCTCTGGCTAGCAGGCAGTGCAGCTGGTGGCTAGATGCTGAAGCCAGGGCTCATTCACCATTCTAAAGATTCTAAGAATTATATTAAACCCTTAAGAATATATCAAAGCCACCTTGCCTGTGCTCTGTCAACAGAACTATAAAGCCTAGATAACAGTGCATCTGCTTATGGCATAGACTGCTGAATACTTTATCCTCACTGTTGAGGATGAGGAAGGAGTCAAGACTTCACTTCGTCGGAGAAGCTTCAGTCTTCGCATTGAGCCTGGACTTCATCATCTGGCTCTCAGCACAGAATCTTCAGCCTCCAGCTTGGAACTTTCACCATCCATCACAGACTCTTTCTTCAGTGTCCATTACAGACACTTCAGTCTTCCAGCACAGACTCATCAGCCAATGGATAGAGACTTACATGGAGTACTGCAGTGAAGTTCAGACCTCAGGACTGCATTCTTCAGTCTGGAACATGCAGACTCCCTCTACACACTTCCTCATCAGACTCTGGCTGGCTACTCTAAGCCAATCTTATAATTCCTTATAGATTGTATATTTTGTGTTAATATCCATTCCACATATTATAACTGTTCTGTTCCTCTAAGTAAACCCTGACCAATACAAAGAGGATGGGAGAGCATGACCCAAGCAGAGGACAGGGAGAATATGACCCAAGTACACAGCAGGCAGACAGCTTACAGGAAACCAGTCAAGAGAGCTTCTAAAAAATCTATTCCACTCAAGGTGGTAGAGACAGAGAATGACTTCAAGAGAGGGCAGGATGCAGGTGGGCTGTTGGACCAGGAAAGGGGTGCAGGGAGCTCCCAGCAGGCTCTCCAGCCTCCAGTGTGGATGACCAGCAGAGGTGGTTCCAAGGAAGGGAGTGGCTGGACTGGCACCATCCTAGCACGGGCCTCCCGGGTCAGCCAGATGACCTCCACCTCCCGGGTAACTCCCCAGACTCCACTGCTCAGTCTGTCAAGTGAGGACTCACAGTCAGACACTGGCACAGGGGGCCCTCACGCACCTGCTGCCACTGTCCACGGACAGTTAGGAAACTGACACTTGCAGTGGCACTGTCGCTAGACATCAGGGCTGTTGGCGGGCCATGCTTTTCCAAACCCTCACATGAAAGCAGAGCCCAGCTGACCTGGGCCCTCCCACCTGTGCCAGCAGTGAAAGCCGGTCCTAGAGAGGTCCATTCTGGGACTCAGCCACCCATCGGTGGAGAGTCCAGAGAAGGAAGAAACATCCAGTGTCGCCTGCGGTCCCCACAGCACTCCACAGTGCCCCAGATGGCACAGCCTGCAGCACAGCGCGGCCACGTGAGACCCAGGGGAAGACCACGCAAGGTGAAGTGCCCACTCACTGAAAATACAGCGCCTGGTCTCCGGGACACGCAGGCATACACCACCACAGCAGCGTGTTCATAGGGGCCAAGGCTGGAAACGACCCAAGTGCTCACCTGTAGATGCCAGGCGGACCCAGGGTGGCTTTGCGGTGGAAAACAGCCTTAAGCATGAAGGAGATCCGGATGTCAACTATAATAGGATGAGCCTTGAGGACACCGTGCTAAGTGTAACTGGCCAGTCTCCAGAAAAGACAAACACTGTCTGGCTCCATTTAGATGAAGTCCCTAGAGCAGCCAGATTCATAAACATGAAGTATAATTGGATTTTCCAGAGGCTGATGAAGGCGTCGTGAGAAGTTATTCAGTGTGTAAGAATTTAGTTTTATAAAATGAAAAGTACTCTGGCGCTGTGTGGCACTGCACTGCGCTGGACTGCACTGGACGGTGCTGCGTGGCGCGGGACGGCACTGGATGGCGCTGCGCGGCGCTGAGGGCTGAGGGCTGTGTAACTGGGAACGATTGCAAAATGCTGCTGCGGCTCAGCTACACACATGTTGGTGCAGGTGGTGAAGCGTACGTTTACCACAGTTTTCGAACTGTTAAAGATAGGTGCGCCTGCACCACACCGTGCCAGGCAGCTACAAGCCCAGCCCTCGCAGCCCCTTCGCCGCTGCTGCCCACCTCCCGTCCCCCACACCCAATCCTCTGGAAACCTGGCCTTCCTCACAGGCCTGGGATGAGAGTGGCTCCCCACCACGGAGATTCCCTGGCTACCTCCTGGGAGTGCCTCAGCCTTTCGCTGTGAACACGCCCTGCTTTAAATTATTGTCAACTGAGGGCCAGGAGATAGCTTGGCAGTCTAAGCACCTGCCAGGCAAGCACAAGCACCTGGGTTTGCTCTCTGGTACTGTATACTGTGCTGGCCCTGCACTGTGCCAGCCACCAAAAGCGGGCATGGTGACTTATACCCATAATCTCAGCACTGGAGAGGCTGAGACAGGACGATCGCTATGAGTTTCAGCTGCATAGTGAGACGTTGCACCAAATTTAAAAAATAATAATTGTTTTCAACTAAAAGATAAAATCCTGCCCTTGGCATCATCTCAGCCCCAAGCCCCAAGGGAGCGTGTGCCTGGATCTGAGGGGATGTCTTCAGGACCCGTGTGACAGCTGCAGCACTCAACAGCATCCACTCCAGGTGCCACTGAAGATGCTGTGTGCACAAACCCGCCATACACTGCTCACCCGCCTCAAATTCAGCACGTCGCAGTGCAGCTTTGTGGCCCTCTGATCCGGGAGTGCGGCTCTGCGGGGAACCATCCGGGACACCTTGCGGGACGGAGGAGCCTGCCAAGCAGCAGAAGGCACTGAGCCCCGAGCGGAAGGATGAGCCCCTGCATGCCGAAGACAGCTCCCTCGCGAGGACTCCTTAGGGCACGGCCTAGAAGCGTGACTGCGACATGGAGCATGAATGATCCTGACTTTGAAGGAGCGGCAATGGAGACGGACAGGGAGCTGCTGTGGCCATGGGGCTCGTGTGGGCTGAAGCTCCTGGTCCTTCGCGGCCAACTAGGAGCAGCAGCAGCCGTCCTTCTTTGAGCCCAAGGGCAGCCGGTAGCAGACGCGGGCTGGGGTGTGCCTGCCCCCTCCTCTTCCACGGCTCTGCGATCGGCCGTAGCTGGCTCCTGGCCACTTTCTAAGCAGAGCCGGCTGTGTGGCTTCTTTCCACCTGCTGCTCCCACCACCTTGTCCTCTCTTGGCTGTCCCCCCACAGCCTTCAAGACTCTGCTGGGCCACAGCTTCCTCCCTCACATACCGAAAAGCCTGCGCTGGGTCCTCCTGCGCCTCACAGCCCAGCCTCCTTTTCAGGGACTTGCCCTGCCTGTTCGAGGGGAGGTCCTGACTGCCCAGGTTCTTGGTACCTGGAACAAAGAACCGAGCCAAGCACACAGAAGTAGCAGCAACTGCACTGGTTTGTTCACCCAGATACACTCCTCAGGGTGGGGCCAAGCCAGTGCCAAGACCACAGGGCCCTGAGGAAGCCAGGTCAGGGCACCCGCGTGCTTGTACAGGGACAGCACACTCTTTGGACTACTATTACCACTCACTGCAGCCAGGAGCAACAGTCTCTTCTTTGTTGAGACAGGGAGGATTTTTTTTTTTTTTTTCACAGTATGCACCTTTGAGGAGCTGTCATGGAGCCCTGCGCTCATGGGGGTGGGGGGATGCTGGTGGTGGCGGTGGTGGTGGTGTTGCAACCACAATGCAAATGAGGTTATAATTAATCAGAGTAGAGTTGGGGTCACTTTTGCCTGTCGAAGATATTCCATGGCACACACATCTACAGGCCTGGCTAGTCATTAGAAGCAGAGACCCTCCAGTAGCTCTGTGCCCTCCTGCTTTTGCCAGCTATTAGCACCTGGGTGCAGGGATGGGGTTAGAGCCTGGTGGTGCAGGCCCTGCTTGGCCAGCATGACATCTTGCAAGCCTTAGCTTCCAGGGATTTCTCCTACCTTCTGCTTCTCGATGGATGCCCAGACCAATGGCACTGCTGAGGATGGCAGACGTTTGGAGCCTGCTAGGTCTGTGCGAGCCCTTTGCTGAGTCTCAGACCCCAAGGCTGAGCTCCCTGACTTGCAAAGTCTGCACAGTAAGCACAGGTTTTGCGAGGAACCAGGAGGCCCAAAGCCCAGGGGCTGCAGACAGGCTTCCGTATATAGAAGATGAACTTCAACAAACGCAGACTCCATGAAGGGCCTCTGGTGGGTAAGCCAAAGCTGACATCTTCCCAGGAGATGACCAGCAACAACCTTCACCCTAAATGAGACTTCATAGTAAATTCAACACAAAACCAAGAAAAACCGCAGTGACCCAGCACACTGGGCCTTGCTCTAGAATGGTGAATGGGGTGCAATTTAATTTCTTTAAAGAACAACTCAGCCCCCTCACCCTTTAGAAAAATTCAGAAGGCACATAGGCATCTGTAACCATAGGTGCACATATATTGCTGTGGTATGATGTTTCCAGCCTGCAAGGACACAAGTAGAAAGATACCCAGGAGGGGAGTAGCTGCGTTGAATGAGACCTTGAATCCTAATTTTTTGAGGAACCTCCAGAATAATTTGTGATGACTATATCTTGGAAACAACTCAAACCCCGATAACTGAGGAAGAGATAAAAAATAGATATGGTACTTTTACACAATGAAGTACTATTCAGCTACAAAGACAGATAAACTCAAGATTTTTATAACTAAATGGACACCACTAGAGACCATACTCCTAAGTGAAATAAATCAGACCCATGTATGGAAGCATAGTTTTGTCTCCCAATTTTAACAACCTGGAAGAACAAATAAAATCCAAAAGGTATAACAGATACTATGAAAAGGAAAGAAACTGTTCAGAGGGAGGAACAGCTGGGGTAAGGCCAGGAGAGAAGAAGGAAGGGACAATGTAGTCACATATGCACAGCACAGCTGAGACAGCTGTCCTGCTGATTTCTACTGGTCTGTGGAAAGGAGCAGGAGACTTGATCAAAGGAGACACAGGCGTTCTGTGTCTCAATGTGGATAGCACATTCCCGTCTGCGTGGCCTGTGCTCTGCCATACCGCTGGCTGGTCTGGAAGCTGCAGTCTCTGGCATCCTGTCCTAGCCACATAACGCTCAGGGTCAGGAGCATCCCGCAAATGGCCTTGAGCAGGCAAACAGAGGCAGGCTGCATCCAGAGGGGCTGCCTGCAAAGACACAAGCAGAAGCCCAGCACTCAGAGGGCAGGGGCCCACACCTCACTCCTGCAGCCTGGGCTCTGACCTCCTACCCAGGTCCCCCTGTGCTCCAGAGCACCCCGGGCGACCTTCACCAAACAGCACTACCTTCCAGCCACCCAGATGGCTCCTTCCTCTCCTCTGTCAGGTGCAAGCCAGATCCAGAGCCCACATGAGAGGACGGACACTCACAGCAGGACATACACAGAGTAACTGGAGCACCAAGGATTCTGAAGAGGAAAAACAAGCGCGGGAGCCCAGCAGGGACTTGCCTGGCCAGCCGACTTTAACCACAGCATGCGCCTTCATCACCCACGCGGGTCAAGAAATGCAGCAGTAAGTTGTCTCTTATAGACTGCTGGGGCCTCCTTGCAGGGCCTCCCCTCCCACACTAAGACCCAGGACAGTATGTCTCTGACTCAGTTTCTCTATCCTTTTCCATTCATGCTGCCGTGGGAAAGAATCTGAAACCATGTCCACCCTGCCATGAGTTGTCTGGTTAGTGGCTTGGGAAATCCCTCCAGGGTTTTCTCTGAGGTAATCTTCTGTGATTGCAGCTGAAACACCTTCCTTTAGAAAATGCTGGTGAGCAGACGGACAAGGGCACACATTCTAGGAACCTCCTCAGCAGGAGGAAGGAAGGTGACCTGGGGGTGCCCTGCCAGTGCCTAGGGGAGGAAGTGCAGGAAATCAGCACAGGGCTGACCCAGAGAGGCCACTGGGGTGACAGATGGACTGCTGCACCTGTGTGAACAAACAGGAACACAGCTACACGTGCAAGTGTGAAAAATGTGCAACATCACTATCCTTCAAGAGATGCAAATCACCTGGTGATGACAGATGACATTGTTAACCAGTCCCCACAGGGGAATGAGTACATGCTCTGCAGTTCTACAAGGGAAAAGAAAAGAGAGAGAGAAAGAGAGAGAGAGAGAGAGAGAGAGAGAAATCAAAACTACACTGAGATTCCATCTCACTCCAGAAAGAATGGCTATCATCAAGAAGTCAACCAAAAGGCCTGGCCAAATACCTCAGGGGGTTAGGGGCCCAGGGTTTGATTCCCCAGGCCTGCTGTGCCTGCCCCAACCCCAAGGCATTCTGAAATGGCAATGGAGAGGGCCTGGTGGCACGTACCTGTAAGCCCAGCTCTTGAGAGGATGTAAACGGGCAGATCACTATGAGTCCAATCTAGTAGTGAGACCCTGAACACCCTGTACACCCTTCCCTAAAATACACACACACACACACACACACACACACACACACACAACACAAAGTCAGCCAGTAACAAACGCTGGAGTGGTGTGGGGAAAAGGAACCCTGCTCCACGGCTGAGGGGTCAATAGACTCCTGCAGCCACTACGGAGATCAGAGCCGAGAGTTCTGAAAAGCTGGGACTCAGGGTTCTGTTCTATCCAGCTCTTCTCCTGCTGGGTATCCGTACAGAAGAACTTGAAACCTCATGCCACAGCGATTATCTGCACCCATGTTTACAGCAGCTCAATTTGTCACAGCCAAATCTTGGAAAGAACCAGAATGCCCATCACCTGAGGAATGGGTAAAAAAGATGTGATATTTTTATACAATGGCATATTATTTAGTTATGGAAAAAAAGATGCAGTCATGTAGGGCAGTATTTCCCACGTTCAACAAGTTGTGAATGTCTTTCAATTATCACCTTTTCTGAAAATTAATAAGAAAAAGACAAGAAGCAAATACCTAGTTCACAAAAGAAAGAATTTAAGTTGTGCAACAGAAACACCCTAAACTCCCATAAAGCTCAGGTAAAGCAAGGTATAGCGATAAGGAATCACTACCTAACACCTCTACTTCTCAAGTATGTTTCCACCCCTCGGTGATGGGGGCTGAGGGATTGTGGGTAGTTAGTTCTCCTGCGATCTGTGTTGCCTGACTTCCCACACCTTTGGCTGTTCCTTGCTCAGTGCCACGGAGTTATTCAGGGTACCCAAATGCTCCTGCAGCACAGTGGCTTTGGCCTGGACTCAGGCCTTCCAGGCACAAGTGAGTTCCTGTCCGTCTAGAGGCCCTTACATCATGTTTGTGACTCCTGTGGAGCCGTGAGTGATATGCAAGAGTGAGACGCAGATACCATCACAGGGCTGCAGGGCCCTGTCCAGATGTCCCCATACCTGGGGCCTGGGCCCTCTGCCACAGCCAGGCTGCCACCCCAAGCCAAGTGCGTGCATCTCTCAGAGCACAGGCTGCCCATTGACTGCTACTCCTTGGTCCACACAAGATATGACATCAAACCTCCCTGTCAAGCAGCACCCCCTCCCGTGTCCCACTGCATGCCTGTACCTCAATCTGAGCTGGATGAATTTCCCCAGAACCTCCAGTATCCAGAGCAGGTATTGAGCTCACCAAAGGGAGTGGCAAGCAAGGAAGGAAGGGTGAGTGCCGTGCCTGCAGCACACCCTACATCCCGACAGGGCTAGAGAAGCATAGAGGAGGGTGAGCCCCTGCAGGAAGGGGGGGCAGGGAGCTTTCAGACAGCCGGAGGCCCCAGCTAGACTTACGCCGTCAATGGACATGTAGGGCAGAGCAGGACCGTAGGGCAGCACGGAGTCAGGCCAAAGCCTGGTCCTAGCCTGGGGAAACTCAGTACAGGGAGCACATGGGACATGGGGCCAGAAGCCATGAGCTCAGGTGCACAGAGCCCAAGGACATGGCCCAGAAGGCAGCCAGGGCACTGCAAAGCTGCGCTGGACCAGGTAAGCCTCCTCTACCCCTGCCTGAAGGCATGGCCATGTTGTCTTCCAGAGCCTGAGAGTAGAAGATGCCCTCAACGTCCTGTTCACCCATGGCAAGGTGAGGCTTCTGGCAGCATGGAGCACAGTCCCAGGTCAGTTAGAAATCTGGGCCATGCCAAGGCCCAGGGGGCAGCCTGCTCACACATGGATGCAACATTGAATATTTACTGTGTGCTTACTACACAGGTCCCTAACAAGAAGCTAAAAGCCAGGGTCCCAGGCAAGAACTTGTACGGCACACTAAGGAGCTCAGAGCCAGTCCCTGCAGCCGGATGACTTTGGCAGCTTCTCAAGCTGAGTATCTGCAAGCTCAGAGGCAGTTTTGCTAAGGTCACCCTGGAGCCACACATGGTGCCAGGAACTCAGTGCCTGCCAGGCTCAAGGACTAGGAAGCCAGCTGAAGTATGGAACCAGGAGCTGAGGTGCAGACGGAGCTCAAAGACACCCCAGGAAGCAGCCACGAGCTCAGACCAGCAGGGTCCTGTGGCCGCTCCAGCAGGAGCACCGTCAGGACTAGTGCTGCGATGAGGCCAGTGCCCAGATGGACAGGCGATCCAGGTGGTCAGAGATCCAGAGGAGGAGGCTGCTTCTGCAGCCAGCTCTTTGCGTGGGCTTTTGATGCCAGACTCCAGGGTCCACTCCATTGCTAGGCACTCTGCTGTGCCAGAGAGCGCAGCGCCCCGGGCCTCCCCCGGCAAGGCTGCCCCTTGCCCTGTCCTCAGCAGAGTAGTTGTTCCCAGCCACAGCACAGGCCTGCAGTGACACATGTGGACATTGGAAGGTATCTTCCTGGACACTTTCCACACTGAACAAGCTGCCTGTGGGCACACAGAGAGGAGCCCACAGGCCTTGTACATTCTGGGTGCTCCTGGAGCCCAGGCTCCCCCTTCTCCGGTGCCTACCCACTCACCCCATTTTCCCTTTCACCCCAGGAGTCTTCTCGCTATGGAGGAGAAGCCATGGCATGGCCACATGCTTTCCATGCACCCCCAGGACTGTCATGGGGGAGAAGACAACCAGGAAACTGTCACCTGACAGCCCAGAACATACTTGCTCCTCCTGAGCCTGAGCTTCCATGCCTGGAGGTGCATCGTGAAGAACCACATCAGGGGGTCCTCAGTTCCTGAGAGGAAGGCCTCCCCTTAGGACAAGAACCTTTTGATCTCTGTAGCTGGACTCTTATCTGCTAAAATTCCTCATTACCAGGGCTGGGCAGCAGGTGCTCAGGGCATCCTAGCTTCAGGCTCCTCTTAGCCTCAGATGCCCCACCAGGCTCCTCTTATCTGCTCCTGTCCCCCATATCTCCTCTGCTGGCCGCATCCTTGTTCGTTCCCAGGTCTCCACAGCACCAGCCATGTCTCTCCCATTCTATAACTTGGGCAACTTCACCATGTCTTACTCATTACCCAAGACATCCCCATCGAGGTGTCTGGTGACAGCCCCTGCCCACCCTCTTCTTCCTGTCTGGCTGACCTATCCCAGTGTTTTCATTTGTCCTCTACCCAGACCCACCCAGCTCTGCCTCAAGGACTCCTTGGCCTTCAAGCCTCCACTCTGGGCTCCCTCTGGGCACATTCTCTGGCCCAAGGCCCAGGGCCCTTTCCTGTGGCCCAGATGCCCTACACTCTGAGCCTGACCACTCTAATTTTCATGACTGTGTCCTAGCCAGGCTCCTTTTTGGGCCACTTGCTCCATAGTTAGGCTCTTCACCATAAGGCCTGAGCCCTGCTCAATAAATGGAAGAACAAGTGTGCACCCCGGAAGTCCTGCAGGCTTTCTCTCCATCCACTGCTGTGTGGGTTTGGTCTGAGGCTTTGGTAGGTGCAGCTGGTCGAGACTCCTGCATTAACACTGCATAAAGACCTGCTGTTATACGGCTTGCTCAGGGTAGCTTCCTTTCTGCACAGGCCCACACAGTCTTGACTCAGGAGCCCTGGACTCACCCTGAAGTCTAGCCCTGACATCAATAAAGTCATCTCACTTACATAGGGCAAAAGGCTTTAGAATTGCTTTTGGCACTTCATCTTGTCCACGGTCTTTCATAAAGTGTGTTATAATCAGATTCAGATGTACGATTTCCTCCTCCTAGTTCTTTCTCTACTTTCCTTTCTCTCATCTTTCCCCCATTTCCCTATTTATTTTGTAACCCACCATTGCCTTTTCTTACTCCTAATACAGTGTCTGTAACAGTAAATCAGAAGCTGATTACTGCAGAGTTCTAGCCAAGGGTTCAAAATTTCCACATTAAACCAATTACTATCACCCGCTAAAGAAGGACGCTTCGTCCTCAAAGTGAATTTGCTATGTGAATCTAAGATCCTCAGTGTAAGCAGCCAACTGGCTCTCAGAGAACAGGGGATAATGGGATCTGATACACTTTCTGGAGCAGAAGCGAAGATTAAATCCAGAAACCTGGCAGGTTTTCCTAGAACCTATCTCCGTATGTAGCAATACTATTATAAAAGTAACATGAAGAAATTCAGAAAAGGATCTGCATAGCTCTAGCGTTCATGAAAGCCATGAGAACACTGGCAGCACCCAACTTTTAGAGCTCCAAATGAACAAAAAGTAAATAGCAATTCGAGACATATTCATTCAAGAAAAATGGCAAAGTCTGGTAGACTCTTATTTCAATCTACCTTGTTTTTAGTCTCTCCTTGGCCGTCAAATGAGCAATTTTTCGGTGTTAGGGCTTTTTAAATTAAAGAAAAACAGAAACATAGTAACCATTAAAGGGGCCAGGAGGGCTCCATGAGCCTTGGGCAGGCCCTCCCTGTACCAGCTCTGTCTCAAGGTTTCTGGCAGGAGTGATCAGGTAAGAAAGACACAGAGGGAAAAGAAAGAAGTAAAGCTTCTTTTGTGAATACCATCTTTGACACATTAAAACTGAGGTAGCCATGCAAATCAGATAGCTCAGCAACGTGGCAGGCTACACAATCAGTTGTATACAACACACCAGCAGTAAATGACCCAAAAATGAGAGGAATGGTCGCATTTATAAAGACAACTAAAGAATAAAATACTTAAGAACAAAGTTAGCAGAAGAAATCCAACACACTCTAAAGCTACAAAATATTGTAGAAAAGGATTAAAGAAAATCTAACTAAATGGGAGGATATTCTGTGTTCATAGATTGGAAACTTTAGACCTGTTCAGACAGCAATGTGCTCCAGTCTGATCTACAGATTCAGTATAATCCCCATCAAACTATCAACTTATTTTTTTAAATAAAAATTGGCAAGTTGGTCCTAGCATTGATGTGAAAATCCAAGGGACCTAGAACAGCCAGCAGAATCTTAAATTAAAACAAAGTTGGATGCCTCATCCTTTCTGCTTTCAGAATCTTACTACAAAATTATGCTAATCAGGGCAGCCTGGTACTGACAGAAGATAAACACAAGTGAGTAGAAAAGAACTGAGACTCCAGAAATAAGCTCTCACATGTGCAGCGAGTCAGCTGGCGCCAAGTGCAGCAAGACCACGGGACGAGAGAAGACAGTGCCTTCAACAGTTGCGCTGGAACTCTGTGTCCTTGCGTTACACACCAGGTGAACTCAAGAATGAACCAGAGGCTTCAAAAACAGAGCAAAACCCGTAAAAAGAGCTCCTTAGAAAAAGCACAGGAGTACCTCGTGTTCACCTTGATTTAGTGATCAGCTTCTTAGGTCTAAAGAAAGGAAAATAAGCAAATTTAACTTTACTGTAATTTAAAGCTATAAACTTTAATGAGAAAGGACAGACACAATTGGTAAAAACAAAAGATGATTCCTAGATTAGGAGAAAATATTTGCAAGTCATATCTAATAAGGAACTTACAGGCAGATTATACAAGGAATACATGTAAATCAGCACTGTACAGACAAATAACCAACTGAAAGTAGGTAGCAGATTTTAGTAGAATCCTAAAGAAGAAACATGAATGACCAGAAACCACGTCAAAAGATGCTTAGAGTTTTGTTTTGTTTTGCTTTCATATATTTAGTACACAAAAGGGTATACAGGGTCTCACTACACAGATCGGACTCCTACTAATGCTCTTGTTTTCAGCCTCCCAAGCACAGGGATTACAGACACATGCCACCACACCCAGTCTCAGTCGAAGTCTCAGCACACCCTGGGGGTGGGGCCAGCACAGCACATTGGGGATTGAACCCTGGTCCCTTGGTCTGCCTAAGCAGGCACTTTAATCCACTGGGCTGTCTGGCTGGCCCTCTAAGAGTATTATTTCTCATGAAAATGCAAATGAAAACCACAATGAGATGCTACTTCATAGGCACTAGAATGGCTAAAATAAAACTATCAGGCAAGTATTGGTGAGCATGCAGAGAAAATTGAACTCTGACACACACTGCTTCAAAAAGTCAGATAGATGAGAGCTACTCAGTGGCACAGCAATTCTACTGCTAGACATAGTCAAGAGAAATTAAAGCATACATCCACACAAACACTAGTAGACAAGTGTTCATTGCAACATTATTCCTAACAGTCAAAAACAGAGCAGCCCAAGTGCTCATGAACAAATGGATTTTTAAGATGTCACCTATGGGGAGCTGGGGAGATGGCTCCGAGGCACAAGTGCCTGCTGGGCGAGTGCAAGGTCATGAGTTTGAACCCCGATCCCACAAAAAAAAAAAAAAATGTCACCTATGTACACAACAGAATGACCTTAGCAACAAGAAGGGACGTGGTCATTCCTGCCATGGTAGGAATGAACTATGAACATGTTATACGACATGCAAGGAACTTTGCACAAAGGACCCCATGCTGAGAGCCCGGTGGGATGCTGCACATGCTCCCAGTGACTTCTACGTACCAGGTGCTGTGGCTGGCCCTGAGAATCAATCACTGAGCACAACAGGTTTCTAGAGCTGTCCTCCCGGGGCTGCCATTCTAATGCAAGACAGACAACAGCGCGTGCATGTGCTGCTCCAATAACCAGTATCCCTACTTCTAACTGCAGTAGGTATTAAGAGAAGTACAGAGCCTATGTGTGAGCTTGGGCAGTCAGGAAAGATGGGACCAAGGAGGTGGTCTGGTGGCACCTCTGCCCCTTGCTCACCTCGTACCACCTGGCAAGCATTTTCCACATTAGTTCTTCATGCACGTAATTCTTGTCTGCATGATGGACTGTGGTGACTGCCTCTTGGTCTCACCTGGACATTAAACAGACCATTGGCTTCCAGAAACACCTGTGTGTGGTATCTTTCCCCACATGGCCAACTACGATTTATGGATAAGTGGAAGAATTGCTGAGTCGAAAGAGAGGTAGTTTTTAAGCCCTTCATATGAGTAACAAAATGTCCTTCAGATCTATTCAGATTTTCACCTACCCCATCTCCACAGATCCTCAGCATAAAGTGAACACTTCTCATTTCTCTGTCCTTCACATGCTAGAAGCTGCCGAGACACTGGCTGGAAGATCTCCAAGAGTGACAAAGCATACAGCCATGTGCCTTTTCATACCCAAGTTCTGTATCCCAGCATGATTGGGTCTCAGGGTCAGATTTCAAGCTACCCCATATAGTTTTTTTTTTGTTTTTGTTTTTGTTTTGTTTTGTTTTGTTTTTTTTGCCCCTTTTCACCGCTGTTCTTACTCATTTATTGGTTCTACTGGGGGCCATGCAGAGATTATTCCAAGATTTAATAGATTAGATTTTATCAAATTCTGTTAGAATGGTACTGATTCTAAACAAACTTAGCAGGTAAGTAATGTGATTTGAAGAGCTGACTAACTTCACTATTCTAGCCTCAAAGAATTAGATCAGACAGGCTGGATTTTGAAACCCAGTCTTGGTCTTCGCAGCTTTAGAACTTTGGGCATATGCTTTTCTTCACCTCTCTGAATTTCTAAGAAGTGTAACTTTTCATATATATTTCCTGTTTCACAGGGGAAAGGAGTGGACATTGCATCAGAAGCCATATCCAAGAAAGTGGCCCACCACTGTGGGCCAACAGACCAGGCGGGTCCTTCTTTTCCTGTTCTCTCTGTATCCAGAGAGAAAAAAAGATGCACGCATGCTCTGTAGGGAAGGTGTGCGCCCCCATGACACACAGATGTGGCGTGTGCACCTAACCAGGTAGGGCATTTCCCTGGGCAACCAGACTGATTTGGTTACTTGTGCCGGCCCCAGCCCACCAAAGAAGAAAACCTCAGGGAAGTATGAAATATTCTGCCTCTCGTGGGTGCCCAGGAAACCCTCGGCAGGTTCAAAGAGTTTTCAGAGAGTTCCTCACACTCCTTTGCACTACGGGGTGAAGATGAAAGCAACCCAAGGCTTGAAGTGCATTGTACCTTGTCTTAGTTACTTTTTACTCATTGCTGGGACAAATACCCAACACTCAAAATGAAGGAAAGAAAGGTTTATTTAGCTCACAGTTAGTGGAGGTTTCAGTCCATATTCAGCTGGCCCAAGGCTGAGTGGAACAGAGCTGAAAGCATCCAGGCAGCCAACCAAACAGGGAAACAGAGCAACAGCTACAGCTTGAGTCTGTCTCTCTGTCACTCTTTATATTACATTCAGGCTCTCTGCCTTAGGATATCTGCCCTAGTCCACACCCATAGTCTCAGCCTTACTCAGACCAATAATCCCATCAGTACTAAAATACAATCCTAGGGATCATGAATCAAATCTCGATCTATAGAAGCCACGCCCCATGATTACATGAAGCTTTAGGGGGACAACTACACATAAACCATAACATGCCTGGAGAGGGACAAGAGAGGTCAGAGAGCATCTCTCTAACTGGCTACATGGGGATTTGTCACAACAAAGCCTAGAATATCTCCTAATTAGTGCTCTATATTTTCTGTCTCTGTTCACTACAAAGTAGGCCCTGTAGAGGCAAATTTGTAACTCTCTTCTCTCTGCTGGATCCCCAGTGCGTAGAATTTAGCTGGGGTTTTTTTGTTTTTGTTTTTGTTTTTTTGGTTTTTTTGTTTTGTTTTGTTTTGCTTTTGGCTCTCAGTAAATGTTTATTGAACGAATGAATAATTGAAATAAGAGAAAAGAGAAAAGATAGGAAAAAAGGCAGGGGAAAAATGCATGCAAGTATATATGCAGAATGGCTGGGGTGATTGTATGAAAAATTTCCATCAGTTTTTGTTTTGTTCTGTGTTGTTTTTATAAATTTAACAATGGTTATATTACATATTTTCATCATCGGATCAGTTTAGATTAATAGATAACAGTGTATAAGATTGATCAAATAATTAAACATTAACACTTTCAATAAACATTAATTTTTTTTCCTCTTTCTTTTTTTAACAGTTGACACATTGTATATTGTCCTCAAAATAGTTCTACAGAGCAGTGTGCGGGCATGACCCACCTTCCTATTGATGTTGCTAAGGACAGAAAAAAAAAAATTCTTCTCTTTGAATTAAGAGGAAGCAGATGCATACACAGTCCAATGTTCCACAATTGCAGTGGGCCACCAGTGAAACTTGCAATGTTGGAGGCTATTGATCCAAGCCTCCTACAGTTTATCTCATCAATCTAGCTGTGTGCTTCATGCCTCATAATTAAGCTTTTTTGCTGGATGATCAAGGGCAAGTCAAAGCAAGACCTATATAACAAAACATTCATCTTTCAGGGCCCGGCAGGATGGCTCACTGGTCTAAAGCTCCTCCAGGTGGCTGCAGGGCCCGTGGTTCGATCCCCAGCACCACATGCTGTGCCAGCCCTACCCTCAGGGCAGGCTGAGCCGGCCATAAAAATAAATAAACAAACAAACAAAAGTTCTGAAACAAGAAAAAAAAATAAAATAAAAATTAAAAAAAAAAAAAACATTCATCTTTTGTATCTTCCAAGGTCAAATCCCCTCATGATTAACTTTGGAACCATACACAGTGCTTTGTAGAACTGTTGTCAGTGTCAGCCTTCGGGATGAGTCACGGCCATTGCTTGGCCATTTTGCTTTCTGTGAAAGCCTGAGAGAATGTTTTTCTCTGGGTGACTCTCCTTAGACGCACTATAGTTCATTTATCCCTTTCCTCTGAGGTCCCATAATCTCCTTGACCAGGAAATTTGGGACACCTCTGAGTTATAGGATATTACAGCACAGGTTCTCTTATGTCCTGAGTCCTTACTAACCTTGAAGGGCTAGGGCCAAAATATTGGTTATCCTCATAGCCCTTCTTTTTCTCCAATTTTTGGTCTGTTAACTTACATTCTCAACCCTCCAGCAGAAAAGCTTCATGGTACTATTGCTCTATAACATAGGTAATTGAGCTTATCATCACTGGCTTTCTCAAATCAAACATCTTTGACTTAGCTTGGAACTGATATTTTATGACAATCATTCATATTCTAATAATGCTCCATAGAATGTGATATAAGCAGTTATATAATCTTTATACAGATATTTGGAAATTCAAGGAAACACAAAATATAGCCTATCAAGCCTATGGTATTTGGCCCAGTCTCTTACTTTCAACTAATACTCTTGAGAAAGAGTATAACAGTAACTGAGTTTACACTGGGAGCAGTACACATCAAAAAGACGAGAGTGAAATGCATTCCAAGCATAGTTTTAGTGTTGCATGGTGCTATGATCAGTGTAATAAACCTTTTGAAGGTTCTTAGAACCAATATCTTATTCATCCTGTGCACATAAGTACAGGGTATTGCTTCTGATATGTTTCCTCTTTTATCTGCTTCCAGTCACTTTGTTGTTTAATCCATAACACATTCAGCTGTGTTATGCCCTTAAGTTTTTATTTTCTTCTTTAAAGTTCTTATATTAGGGAGACTATGATATTTCACAGGTAGGTCTGGTTTATTTCACTAATGAGTATATATATGTTCAATATACATCCATTTATATATGACGTGTTCCAGCTTATCATTCTTTATAGCTGAGTAATATTCCATTGTATAAAAATAGCACATTTTTTTCAACCATTCTTCAAATGATGGGCATTTTGGTTGTTTCCAAGATTTGGCTATTCTAAACTGGGCTGCTGTAAACATACGTGCATAGATATCACTATGGTATGTTGTTTTCAGTTATTCTGGGAAAATTCTCAGTAGGGAGAGAGCTGGATTGAATGGAACTTCCAATTCTAGTTTTGTAAGGATCCTCCACACTACTTTCCATAATGGTTGCACCAATCTGCATTCCCACCAGAAGTGGAGAAGGGTTCCTCTTTCCCCACAACCTCTCCAGCATTTGTTGCTGGTTGATTTCTTTATGATAGCCATTCTTTCTGGGGTGAGAAGGTATCTAAGTGTTGTTTTAATTTGCATTTCACGAATGGCTAGCGATGTGGAGCATTTCTTCATGTATTTAAAGGCTTGCTGCATGTCTTTCTCTGACAAGTGTGTGTTCATCTCAGATGCCCATTTCTGGATTGGGTCTTTGAATTTTGGGACCCTAATGGTTTTTAGTTCTTTGTAGATTCTAGATAGAAGACCTTTGTCTAAATACTTATTAGTTAAAATCTTTTCAAAATTTGTGGGTTGTCTTTTCACTCTGTTGATAATTTCTTCTGATGTGCAAAATCTCCTTAGATGGAGGAGGTCCCATTTGTTGATGCTTTCAAGTGTTAAGCGTGCAAATTGATTTCTGTCCATGAACTTTTTGCCTATTCTGATATCTTCAAGATTTCCTCCTCCTTTCTCTTCCAGGAGATTTAATGTTTCTTTTTTAATACGTAGATCTTTAATCCATTTCAACTTTAGTTAAGTGCATGGTGATAGACTAGGGTCAAGTTTTAGTTTTCGACATGTAGAGAGCCAGTTTTTCCAGCACTATTTGTTAAAGAAGCTATCTTTCTTCCAGTAAACGCGTTTGGCCCCTTTGTCAAAAATGAGGTGGCTGAGTGTGTTTGTATTTGCTTGTGCATCTTCTAATCTATTCCACTGATCCTCTGATCTATTCTTTTGCCAAAACCATGCTGATTTTATTACTGTAGCTTTGTAGTATAACTTTAGGTCAGGAATTGTAATGCTTCCTGCCCTACGTTTGTTGCCCAGAGTTGTCTTTGCAATTCTGGGTCTTTTTGGTTCCAAATAAATTTTAGGAATGATTTCTCCGGGTCTGTGAGGTATGTTGATGGCATTTGGATAGGAATTGCGTTAAATCTGTATAACAATTTAGGGAGTATGGCCATCTTCACAATGTTGGTTCTTCCTATCCAGGAGCAGAGAAAATCTTTCCATTTTCTGAAATCTTCTAGGATCTCTTTTTTCAGAGTAATGTAGTTTTCATTGAAAAGG
>PVJA010025732.1:0-30352 GCA_004027025.1 Myocastor coypus
TTGACAAATTACTGGAAGATGGCGGTTCCGGCCGAAAGCACATTGCTTTTCTGATGTGGAGTAATTGCTCATATTATTATCCGAGAGATGATAGGTCTTTAACATTGTGTATATGATAACACCTGATTTTCCTACATTTGAATGTAGAGGTTAAAGTTGAATGGAGACAGCTTTTGATAGAATAAAGTTGCTTTTTCATTGGAAGTATTTAATTGCGGTTGACTTAATGTGTTTTTAAAGATTCAAGATTTATTAGGAAGCATTAGAAGCAAACATAATGCTTTTAAACCTAAGAGGATGCTCACGTATTAATATTGCTGAAGTTCATTGCACTTCAGCTGTACAGGGAAAAGTCAGGTTCCAAAGCTACACTTTATTTTTATGAGCAGAGTTATAGTTTGTGTTTACTGAGACATTGGACCTCCTAATCCAGTATTTGCAGATTGACTACATATCTGGACTCACTCTACTTCGGCTTGCGAAGATGAGATAGCACCAGGAAAGGCAGGGGTGCCAAGAACACAGTGTGCACAAGTGGGCTGATGCGGGGAGCCCCGTGTGCTTGGCCCATCGAGTCAGGCCAGCTGTTAATGTGTTTCATGTCTAGGTTTGGAATCCACCCAGTTGCAGGCCGAATGCCCGGGCAGCTTAATGTGCTGTTGGCTGAGGCTGGGGTGCCATACGACATTGTGCTGGAGATGGATGAAATCAACCACGATTTTCCAGGTAGGTGATGAGGAGGTTTAAATATATGTAGTGTATTGGGATTTTTTTTTTTTCTTAGAACTCTTTTATCTTATTATTTTCTTGTCAGAACTTTTGTTTATGTATTTTTATGGCCTGCTCAGCCTGCCCTGAGAACAGGACTAGCGCAGTATGTGACGCCGGGGATTGAACCGCGGTCCCCACAGCCGCCCAAGCTTTCCCAAACAGGCGCTTTAGACCAATGAGCTATCCTGCCGGGCAATATATGTAGTGTAAATAAAGTGATGTTAGAACATAAATTGTAGAACCAACGATGATCACTCATCCATGAAGGGTAATCTGGCAATTAAAATGAAGTGAGAGGGCCAGCCAAATAGCTCAGTGGATTAAAGAGCCTGCGAGCAGTTGCAGGGGCCAGGGGTTCAATTCCCAGGCCTGCCATGCCAGCTCTGCCCCTGGGGCATGCTGAGACATTAACTGAGACTGGGTGTGGTGGCACCCAGTCCACTATGCCTGGAGTTAGTGGTGGGTTCAGGGTGCCCAGGGGTGGGGCCGGTGCAGTCTGTGGTTCTGTGGATTGAACCCAGGTCCCTGTGCTTGCCTAAGCAGGTGCTTACTCTGCTGAGCTGTCTCTTGGGTACTAGGCTTGATTCTTGATCATCAAGACTTCTCTGGTTTGCCATTGAACCAGTTCATGATCAGTGAAGTAACTTTCTTTTGTTTTTTAAAGTATGAGGACTTCACAACGTAAGGTGCTGCAGTTTGTAGCTGTCATTGTGTAGATGCTCCATAGAGATGACATTTGGCCCAAGATCAAATTTGTTAAAATTAGACCAATTCTCTTTGGCAAGTATCCATTGTAAACTTGAAAAACACTGTTTATTAGGAAAAAAAAAATTGTGTGTATGTATAGAAGCACATGACACTTTTGGCAACATCCTAAGCTAGTTTAAATTATAGGCCTTACAAAGAGAGAATTCAGTTCATTTTAATTGTATGTCCCTTTTTAAATTTCACTGTTGCTAAATTATATGTAGAAGCAGCAGTTCCAGGAATTATGGGTACATCTTTAATACAGTACAGACTTATTTATTTATTTATTTATGTTTTTATGTTCTAAAGTTTTTTCATTTTATTTTTACGACTGGCTCAGCCTGCTCTGGCAGTGGGGCTGGCACAGCATGTGGTGCCGGGGATCGAAACAGTCTCTGTGGTTGCCTAAGCTTGCTTAAGTGCACTGTAGACCACTGAACCATCTTGATGGCCCAGTACAGACTTTTAGACCATTGTCATTTAGACGTTAGATTGCATCTTAATTGGTCATTTTAAAAATAATGGGTGCAGATCTTTAAAACCATGTGACTAGCAAGATCATTTGGGAGTGCTAGAAGAATTGGAAAGTCAAGTTCATTAGATCCATGATTGAGGTAGATGAAGCAGGCTCTAGGCAGGATGGCCTGCCCACGGTCTGGTGAAGCATCTACAGTGTGTCTTGGACACAGGGCTGGGCCCTCGTTGGCTGCCCCCCTCCGCACTAGCTGTCTGTGCAGGAAGCCTCCTGTAGGTACCAGCTGTTGCTGTTGTTGTTCCAAAGTCCAGTTGCTGTGATCTGACCGAGAAGAACTCAAAGTAACCTCTGTGCATTTTGTTCTTTTTCCTTTTCTCATTAGATACAGATTTGGTCCTTGTGATCGGAGCTAATGATACAGTTAACTCAGCAGCTCAAGAAGACCCCAATTCTATTATTGCGGGCATGCCAGTCCTGGAGGTGTGGAAGTCGAAGCAGGTGAGGCCTGGATATGCATTCACTGTGGTCCCAGAGCACCCACATACTGCACGTCTGTGCTCCCTGAAGGAGAAACCATGCTGCCTTTGGGGAAGCACAGAAGTGAGAGTGTGTGCAGGGTCTGGAGCCCTGTGTCAGCTCAGAGGCCCCGGGGGAATGCCTCATCGCGTAGGACCTGAGGGATTATGTGGGTGGATTAGCAGGCACAGCAGAAAAAGATGGCGGCTGGCTTTGGGATGAGCCTGGACGAGTTCCAGCTGCAGTCCACTGAAGCAGATGGCTTTCCTCTGGGACAGTGGCTGAGGACAGTGACCTTCGTACACAAAGACAAGCACATGTTAACTTTTTGGAAAGGAAACTTACATGTTGTTATGAAGTCTATCAGAAAGATGATTTAGAATACAAACAATAACATGGAATAAAAAGGACAATTTTGCTTATGCACATTGCTTGTGGGAAGAGCTGGTTGCTAGATTTTAGAGATCAGTCGCTTATCAATTTTCTTCTGCCTTAGCAAGACCACACCCTTCCTACTCCCAGTCATGTCTGCTTTTGAAGAACTATGACGATGGACGTGTGCTTGCATTTTAATTTTGTGTCCTTTTATTGTACATCTATAAGTTTAAAATTTGGTATTTGGGATGAGAGAGAGAGCAGGTAAGAAGCATCCCTGCCCACTCTTCCAGGAGACAGGGCAGCCGTGGTCAGTGCCCGAGAACTGTGGGGCGATGGCTGTGCTGATGTGTAGCACAGTGCATGGCTGCTGATGGTGTGTCCTAGAAATCCACACCGAGTGAGGTTTTCTGTCTTGGTTGGCCTCGACTTGATGCTCAGCAGGGTAGCAGCACGCATGCACGGGTGACACCTCAGTGGTAGATGGCTGTGCCTTCATGGTGGGCTCTAGGGCCATCCTGTTGGTTACTTATCTCCATACCTGAGAGGAACTGACTTGTGTTTCATCCTGGAACTTTTCAATATATTTTACTCAGTCACACTTATTTTAGGATTTGTACCAAGAGCTTATGTGTTAAGTTCATTTTCTTTGGCTTGTTCATGGATGAATAAGCTAAAGGTACTATTTTTCTTACTAGAAAATGTTACTTATAGTCTTTATAAAGAAAAACACACACACAAAAAGAAAAACACAAGGAAGAAAGTCACTGCAAAAAAGTCACTAGACAAACTTGTTAACATACTTTTGGTGAACGGTTTGAGTATGATTACTCTTTAAACTAATAAAAAATTTTAAAGTTAATATTGATATAGTGCAAAAGTACATTTAATTTTTTTTTTTGCGGAATCGGGGATTGAACTCAGGCTCTTGCACTTGCCAGGCAAATGCCTATTTTCCTGAGTTATCACCCCAGCCCCCCCCAAATACATTTAAAATTAGTCCTGGTATATTTTAAAAGACTTTGTATTGAAGAATTAGTAATGTTGTATCTTTGTGCAAAGTTGGGGGAGATTCTTGAGGGTGCTTGCATATAACTGGGTGAGCATAAAGAGCCTGGTGTATTTTGAAAGGCTAAAAGAAAAGCGTTTAGGTATTTTCACCATAAGTGTATGCACGTTTGAGGAGGTGGATATGTCTATGTTATATGTATAATATTTTAATTAAAATATTATACAGTGTATGCATGTATCAAATATCACCCTGTACCCTATAAGTAGATATAATTTTTATATATCATAAAAATAAATTTGAATGTAAAAAGAGAAATGTACAAAGTGAAAATAAAGCAAGCTACAGACCCAAGTCAGGTTGGCGGTGTTCATGTGCCTCCCCGTCCTCATCAGGCTCCATCTCTTTTACTCTGGTTCCCAGGTCATCGTCATGAAGAGGTCTTTGGGCGTTGGCTATGCTGCGGTGGACAATCCCATCTTCTACAAGCCCAACACTGCCATGCTGCTGGGTGATGCCAAGAAGACCTGTGACGCACTGCAGGCGAAAGTTCGAGAATCCTATCAGAAGTAGATGCTGCCCGTTGCCTGGCGTCCGGTACGGCCGCCTGTGCGGGGGCTGGACGTGGCTGATGCACATCGGGAGCAAACCACTCGGAAGAAAGAAGACCGAAGAAAGTGTAACAGGGACATTTTTAAGAGCAGTGATCCCTTGATTTAAAAGGAAGACGGAATATTCTAGATGTCTCTGTGCCTATTTCTTTTTTATCTGTGAAGCAAAAGTATTTTATAAAGGAGAAAAAAGCTGGGTGTGGTGACACACACCTGTAATCCCAGCACTTGGGAGGCTGAGGCAGGAGGGTTGATGTGAGTTCAAGACCAGTGGACCACAAAAGTGAGCTCAAGGCCAGCCTGAACTGCACAGCAAGCCCCTGTCTCAAAAAGACAAAAAAGACAAAAAAAAAAAAAAAAAAAAAAAAAAAAAAATCATTTTAGATGTGGTCCTGTTGGGTTTGTAAGTCATCCTTCAGTATCCAGAGATGTTTTCAGAAGGTGAAATCTTAGGGTTTCAGGGCTTGTGCTTCGGTCTGAAAAGGACAATAGCGTAAGCACCATAGGCGCCTGCGTTTATGTCTTCAGCAAACTTGAGTTGCTTGAACTTCCGTTACCTCCTGTGCTGTCTTCTTGCATTTAGCAGTGGTCAAATTGGATGTTCCTGATATGTTTCCACTTTTCAAATTGTACTTCATATTCTAGATTTCCAGGGTATATTTTCTCACTTCTATTTTAATACATAAAAAGACTAGATAATCTTTCAACAATGATGGAAGCAAATGATTTTCTTTGTATGTTCAGTGAAACATAAAACTTGAAAATATTAACTGTATTTTTGAAAACTCCATCAATTTGTAATGTGTAGTATCATATTAAATACATGAGTGCCATTCAGTTATTTGATTAATAAAGCCAGTTTATCATGTTTTTGTATGACATAGCAGTTGTCTCTGGCAAAGAATGCTAACACTGATGACTTTGGCCAGGTATTAAAGCTGGGGGCAGACTTGCTCTGACATAGAGATGAAATTAATCTCTCAACTTTTCATAAGGATGGGCTTGTTTTTCAAATTATAGCTTTTTTTAAAAAAAATCTTTTTAAGACAGGGTCTTGATGTGCAGTTCAGGCTGTCCTGGAGCTTACTTTTGTAGTCCAGGCTGGTCTCAAACTTGAACCGATCCTCCTGCCTCAGCCTCCCGAGTGCTGGGATTACAGGCGTGCACCATCACGATCAAACTATAGCTTATTTTGACATCTGTATACTTATGACACTTGTGAAGAGTGGTGACCCCTTCTCGGGCTTCTTCTTTGTTGCCCTAAGCACCACCAAAGCTCATGACCTGAGCAGGGGGAAGTCTAGGTCTCGTGCCGGTGCTGAAAGCCCTAAATATAGGTGACTGACGCAGCTAGAGCGTCTGTCTCTCTATTAACCAGCTTGGTATGAAATATCCTGGAACAATTATGAATTCATCCAGAATTACCTCTGAGACAGAAGAAAAACTGGTGCCAGAGCTTTTCATTGTAATTCCCATATGCTAGTGTTTATTGTGTTCACAACACACAATATTTATTGGTTTGGTAATTAGTGATTTCTGATTTCACTGTAGTTGAGAGTAAGGGGTGTGTGCTTGTCAAAGCAAGAATGATTTCCTTGAAATTTAGCATCACTGATGCAATCTTCTGGTGGATCTGGGCTCGCTAGTGACTCCAGGACTGAAGCTTCTCTGTAAAGCTCTGTGCGAGAGGGTGCAGGTCATTTCTTCATGTCTTTTCCTAGCCACACAGTAACTGCAGGTTTGTCTGGAAGGTGGCAGCTTGAATTCTTCTGAACAGAGTTTCTGGATTCAGTTAAACAACAAAAGCCATACTTGGATTTATTAACTTACTTTTATCCTTTATAAAATTTTACATATGTGTAATTTTGCTTAGTACGATCTAATTCCTTTAAGCTTGGCAATCCTTAGACATCTAATTGTGTTAATTGAATTGAAAATTCATGTTCCAGTTGGTCTTATTTAACTTTATTGGTTAGGACGCATAAAAGATTTTTAGACATACAATTTCTTAAGTTAATATAAACAGTTTGATGTTCTTGGTTTATCAAGTATAGCAAGATTCGAAAACAACTAAAAATGGAATTTTACCTCCTACTTTACTCTCCTTTTTCTGATCTTTCACACAACTGGTAGATAGGACTTGTTTTTGTATTCACTGTGTATCACCTGTCTTAGTCTACCTTGTCTTCTTACAACAAAATTCTTCTGTAAATTTAGTTCTCAGTTTTGATCCTGGTTGGCACTGTCTACAGCACGTGGTGGTCCTGCTCGCTGTGCAGAATGCACCCTGCACTTTGCCCCTCTCTCCTGCACGTCTTTCTCACACAGCTGCTTTCCCTTGGCAAGAGACCTGGTGCTGTGGCTCCTGCTGTCCAAGTTGTGTCTTATTCTTTGGTTGATTGTTACTCTGGGTTTCTTGTGTCAGAGAGAGAGAGAGTGGAGCATTGAGGCTGGTTTGACTTATTTCACTTAACATTAATGTTTTAAATTGCATTGTTTTAAATGACTCAAGTGTATCTTTATAGCTGAATAGTGCTCCATTGTGTGTAAATTGCTAACCATGTAGGTTACTTACAAGATTTAGCTGTAATTTAATTAAATTTTAGCTGAATTACGCTGCTATAAATGAGTTATGTATCATTGTAATACAACATTTTTAATTCTTTTGGGAAGATTGCTAGAAAGGGAATAGTTAGGTCAAATTAAATTTCTAGTTTTAGTTTTTTTTGAATCTTCATGCTGATTTATATAATGTTTATACTCGTTTAGATTTCCTCAATAATGTAGAAGGGCTTCTTTTTCCCTGTAGGCTAGCCAACACTTGCTATTATTTGAGTTCTTATTGATTGATTCATTGATTGATTGATTGTTCTGGGAATCAAACTCAGGGCCTTGTGCTTGCCAGGCAGTGGCACTGCCACTGACTTGTATCCTCAGCCCGTTATTTGAGGTCTTGGTGGTGGCCATTCTTTCTGGAGTCAGAGAGAATCTCAGGCTTCTTTCAATTTTCATTTTTCTGAATGTCAGTGATACTAACATTTTTAATATATTTATTGATCAGTTGTACTTCTGGGGAGTGTCTATTCATTTAGGTTGCCCATCTTTTGACTGGGTCTCTTTATTTTGCAAGGGTTAATTTTTTGAGTTTTCATTGTATTTCTAGATAGTAGTCCTTTGCTTGAAGTATACCTGGAAAATTTTTTTCCCATTTTTTTTTTTAAGAATTTTTAAAATTTTATTTATTTATTTTTTTCTTGTTTCAGAACCTTTGTTGTTTATTCACTCATTTTTATGGCTGGCTCACCCTGCCCCGAGGGCAGGGCTGGCGCAGCATGTGGTGCAGGGGATAGAACTGAGGTCCCTGCAGCCACCTAAGCTTTACTAAGCAGGTGCTTTAGACCACTGAGCCATCCCGCCAGGCCTTTTTTCCCATTTCATATGTATCTTCCCTCTGTTGGTTGTTCCCTTTGTGGTGCAGCTTTTTAATTTGATATGATCTCCTTTGTTAATGCTTGGTGTCATTTCTTGTGCAGTTGGGGTTCTCTTTAGAAAGTCCTTGCTTTTGGTTACATCTTAAAAAGTTTCACCTATTTTACGTAGTTGTTTCACTTTAACTTTTGATCTATTTGGGTTTTAGTTTCATATGTTATGAGAGGTAGGGGTCTGGAGTCAGTCTTCTGCATGTGTATGGCCATCTTCCCAAGGACTGTTTGTTGCAGAGGTTGTCTTTCCTCTGGTGTGTTTTTGACATCTTTGTCAAAGGTCAGATGGCCAAGTGTGCCTGGGGTATTTCTCTATCCACCAATAGGTTCTTTTGTTCCGTGTGTGAGTTTTTGTGCTTGTACCATGATTTATTTTTAAAATCACTGTGGCTTTATAACTTAAAATCTGGTATTATGCTGTTTCTTGCTTTGCTCTTGTTGACAATTGCTTTTGCAATTCTAGGTCTCTCTTGGTTCTATATGAATTTTAGGATTTTTTTTTCTTGTAGTTTTGTGAAAAATGGTATTTTGAGATTGTATTAAATCTGTGTATTTATTTTGGAAGTCTAAACATTTGAAATTAACTGGTTCTGCCTATCAGGAACAGGGGATTTTTTTCATTTTTGATGTCTTTTTTGTTTCAGAATACTGTAGTTTTTGATGTAAAGTCTTTAATTTCTTCAGTTAGGTTAATTTCTAAGTATTTAATTTTTCTTAATGGTGTGAAATTTTTCTAGTATTTTGGTAAATTCATTATTTGATTTTAGAAATGCTACTGTATACTCTGGTTTCTCTTCAGATCATATAAATCTTTCACTTTTTTTTTTTTTTTTTTTTTTAACTAAACATTTCAGTAGAGAGGTGCAATTCTGAATCTAAAAATGCTAATAGTTCTTGGTTTTGACTTTGTATCCTGCTATGTTGCTGGGTTTGGTGATTAATTCTAAGAGTCTTTTCAGAACCTTTTTTTAAAAAATTTATTTTTATTTATTTATTTTTTCTTGTTTCAGAACCTTTTTTTTAAAAATTTATTTTTTCTTGCTAAGAGTCTTTTGATGGAACTTTTTAGATTTTCTCTATAGAGGGTCATGTCATCTGCATGTGATTTTAATTTGATACCTTCCTTTCCTATACATATCTCTTTTTTTCTCTCTTGCTTCATTGCTCTGGCTGATGTATTGAGAACTACATTGAACAAGAGTGTTGATGGTGGACATCCTTGTTTCTGCTTGTAGAGGAAAGATTTTCAGCTTTCTCTAAGTATCATGTTGGCAGTTGGCATGTCATAAATAGATTTTTAAAAAATTGACGTTAGGTCTTCTGAGGCCCATTTTAGTCATGAATTGGACCATCAGGCCCTTGCATTTGCCAGGCAAGTGCTTATTTTACTGAGCTGTCTCCCTAGCCCCTAAGTTATGGTGTTTTTGATGACTTATGTATTCTCTTTGCCAGTGTCCTATTGTGGTTTTTTGAGTCTATGCTATTGAAGAGATTTGCCTGTAGCTTTTTTTTTTTTAAATAATTGGGTCCTTGTTTTGAAGGCAGGGTAACAATAGCTTCCAGGAATGAGTTTGAAAGCAGTCTTTCCCTTTCATCTTCTATAAAGAATTTGGAGAGCACTGACATTATAGCCTCCCTGAAAGTCGTTTAAAAATGAACAGTGCCTTCATTGGGTCCTGGGCTTTGGTTAGTTGGTAGATTTCTTTTTTTAATTACTGCCTCAATTTCATTACCTATAGTTTCTGTGTCTTTGTTCAGTCTGGTGGTTTTTTTTTTTTTTTTTTTTTTTTTTTTTTTTTTTTTTTTTTTTTTTTTTTTTTTTTTTTTTTTTTTTTTTTTTGTCTTTTTGAGTCTTTTTGAGACAGTGTCTTGCTATGCAGTTGAGGCTGGCCTTGAGCTCACTTTTGTAGCCCAGGCTGGTCTCGAACTTGCACCAATCCTCCTGCCTCAGCCTCCCGAGTGCTGGGATTACAGGCGTGAGCCACCACGCCCGGCTTTTTTTTTTTTTTTTTTTTGAATCTGGTTGTTTGTATGTGCTCAGGAATCTGTTCATTTTTTCCAGAGTTGTCCAGTTTTCTGGAGTATAGTTTTGCATAGTACTTGCTAATGATTGTCTGAATTTTGGTGGTGTTCATGGTGATCTTGCTTTTTTCATCTCTAATTGCCTTGAATTGGCCCTTTCTTCTTTTCTTTCTTTGTTTTTCTTTTTTTTTTTGGTGAGATTGGATGATGTTTGTATGTTTTGTTTTATTCTTTCAAAGAACCAGCTCTTAAGTTCACCTATTTTTTTTTTTTTTTGTCTCAATTTTGGTAATTTCTTTCTGATTTTTATGATTTTCATCCTTCTGCTGGGTTTGGAGTATTTTGTTGTTCTATAATCTTGAGGTGTATGATGAGTTTGTGTGCTTGTGCCTACTCTGCTTTTCTAATTTGAGTTTTCATAGCAAAAAAAAGTACCTCTTAGGATTATTTTCCTTGTATCCTAGGTTCTGGTGTGTTAATTGTTAGACTGTAGGCACTGTTTAATTTCTTCCTTTATTTCTCCTATGACTCATTTGTGTGTGGTACTGAATATCCAAATGTTTACCAAATTTATGAAGTTTTTTGAATGATTGATTCCTAGTTCCAGCACACTGTGATAGTATATTTAGGGTCATTGTGATTCATGTGAATTTCCACTGATTATACATTTATTTATTTGGTACAGGGTCTCACTGTGCAGCTGGGATTAAAGGCATGTGCCACCATGCCCAGTTCCAGGGCCAGCAAGACATATGGTACTGGGGATTGAATCTGGGTCCTTGAGTTTGCCAGGTAGGCACTTAGGCCATTGAGCTATCTCTTCAGCTTTGATCATATATTTAATAGAATTGTTTGTCTCTGTGATTTCTGTGTGGCACCTTTTATGGATGCTATCATTCAGTATTTGAACAGTTCTGTTTTGCTGTTTTAAGTTTTTATTTGCTTCTTGCTTAACAATGTAGATTTGGTTGTTAGGTCCATTGTTTTTGTGTTATGTCATTTTTGAGGTCATCGTGTTTCTTTGCTTTCTTTCTTTGTATAACTCTGCTGGGTGGTGTTGGACTTCTTCTCCATTGGAGCTCCCTGGATCTACTTTGGGAAGATTTGGATTTCTTGGGGGAACTGTGCTGCCTTGCTTCTCATGTACCTTTCTTTGGTGTGTGTGTGTGTGTGTGTGTGTGTTCAGAGCGAGAGCAAATAGAATCAAAGGCACTTCGGTAGGTGTAAAGAACTCCAGTTAGGGGCCTGGTGGGATGGCTCAGTGGTCTAAAGCGCCTGCTTGGGGAAGCTTGGGCAGCTTCAGGGACTGCAGTTCGATCCCCGGCACCACATGCTGCGCCAGCCCTGCCCTCGGGGCGGGCTGAGCCGGCCATAAAAATGAGTGAATAAACAAACAAAGGTTCTGAAACAAGAATAAAAATAATAAATAAAATTAAAAATTCTTAAAAAAACCTCCAGTTAATTTTTGTTGTCTAGTGATGTATTCTCAACTTTATTTTTCAAGGGGAATTTTTATCACGTCAGCCTGTTCAGCTTAGCTGTGTGGGACCTGTCACTCCCCAAGTGTGTGCAATAGACTTTCCTGGGTCTGTCTTGGGGACAAGCTGGGGGAGCACAGACAGGGCCCAGCTGGAGCCAGCTAGAGTGTTCTCCCCAGCCCAGACCCAGGAGCCTGAAGCTGCCCCTCAGATTCTGCTGCTGCTCAGGCTCTGGTACCTCAGGCCCTCTGACCTGCCATAGCCTCACGGGCACGATGGAGTGGGACCCTGTGGGCCTGAAAATGTGATTCTGTTCATTCTCCCAAAAGCATTTGGCCTGGACAATGCTAGAAAGCTGTTAGAACAAAATTCTTTTTGTTGTTGTTTTCTTTAAATGTATTTGGTTGTTGCAGGGTCTCACTACGCAGCTGGGACTTGTGATCCTGCTGCTTTCAGCCTCCTCAGAGCTGGGATTATAGGTGTGTGTCACTATGCCTGGACTTTGGCCGGCTCAGCCTGCCTGTGGTGTCAGGGATTGAACCTTGGTTCCTGCGCTTGTCTAAGCAGGCATTCTGGTCTGCTGAGCTATCTTGCTGGCTGGCCCTAGAACAAACTTCTTGAAGCTACATGCTTTACATATGAAAGATGCTTGTTTGGTTCAAGATTCTGGTAGTTGGAAGGCCTGATGGCGTGGTCCTGGCTGGCATCCATGTGCATCAGGACTGCCATGTGCAGAAGGAAGGGTGCACATTTGGGTAAAGAAGTGCGAGTGAGAGGATGAGACTGTCTTACAACAACCTGCTCCCAAGAGAACCAACCCACTCCTCAGAGACTTGGCTCAGTTCCTCGAAAGAGCACCGATCCATTCATGAGTGGGGGACATAACTGCCACCTACTAAATGACTTGGAAGACACGCAGCACTGCCACCTGGGGGACCGGGCTTCCAGTACACGACTTTTTGTGTGACAAAGCACACGGCTGTCTGTACCCTCCAGAGCACTAAAATATTATCCTTACCTGGTGAAATGTTAAAGCTTTGCTTTCTTAGGTCCTGTGAACTGCTGTGCTCACCTGCATACCCTGTGGCAGTATACTCGGTAGGGTTGATCACATCTCATAAGAACCTGAAAAGGAACTTCAGCAGCGCACAAGGAAGTGTTAGGACGGGTGGAGAGCTAGCAGGAGCATGGTGAGGGAGGTCAGTAGCAGTGTGTCATTTGTTGTCATGCCTCTTGACACTTGCCATTTATTTTGATCGCTCAGTGCAAGCCTTTGGAGTTAAAACATTTTATTGCTGGGAAGTTGGCTAACTCTTTGATATACTACAAGCGATAGCTCAGCTATCTAACTCATACTCTTGCCAGTATGTGAGAGTCTTTGCTAGCACACGTTATTTTTTAGATCAGAATGGTTAAAAGATTATCCATCCAGCAGAAGTACCCAAACCAAACTCTTTTCATTGTAGTGACAGCAACTTGTGTAATCTGGCTGCTCTTTAGATTCTCAAAGGAAAGAAACAAATGAAGTTAATCAACAAAGGGTAAAAAAAATTTTCTAAGTGAAACTTTCAAAGTCATGGTTCAGGGAAGTGGGAGAAACAGTCCCAGTAAATCTGAAAGCACTCAAATTCCTGTTGTTCTTTCATCTCTTAGAAATTACATATGAGGCTAAGGACCTTTTACTATTCAGTGATTATATATGTTTAACATTGCATATAATTAGAAATGAAAATCTTTTGGATGCTGGCAGCACAGTGGTGAGAGCAAATAAAGCAGACAGATCTCAGAATCTTTCATGATTAAAATCCTGGTAAGAGCAAATGGATCAGATGCGATGTATTTGAAGAAATTTGGGAAAGTCATGCTGTGTAGGTAAACAAAGCTCTGGTATTGATTTTGGACAGGTTTACAGATAGGAGCCCCAAGTGAAGGGTGCCATCTGCCACACTGACTGTCAGGACCTGTGACGCCTTTTTCATTTAAATTATTTTTATTTTATATCTTGCCAAAGACTACTACCTTGAGTTCTGCTCCTTAGTCTTGTCAAAGGCATGCTTATGACGGATAATAGTGAACAAGATTGCCTAAAAGATGAGTCCAGCTTGCCTTTTGGCAAGGCAATCTGCCTTGTTTCAGATTCATCCACCGAGCAAACCAGCCTTTAGAGAGATGTGTACCTGGGCTGCGTTGTTCACTGCCACCGGGGAAAACTGAACTGAAAGCACTGGGATAGAGTAGAGACTCAGCTCTCGGGGAACTAGGAGTAGCCTGCAGCGGCTGCACCAGAGCTGGAGTGGCAGGTGGTGAAACGGACTCTGGGGCGTGAGTAGCACTGAGCAGGAGATGTGGATCTGGACACTGTACAGCGCCTCAGTCCGAGGGAGGCTAGCTCTTTTCCCGAAATTGAGAGCAAAAAACAGGGCAGTAAGGCTTCAGGGAAAGGGTACATTTCTCTTCTTAAAGATGAGAAAATGAAGGTTTAAAAACAGGAGCTTTTCCCATCCCCACCTTCCTTGCTCTCTCCCTCTGCATCCTGTTTGCCATGCTAGCTGCGGTGTGCCTCTGTCATGGCCTTGTGCCGTGGAAACCGAGAAGAGGCGTTCTCTTTCCCTCACTCTGCTTGAGTTTTTGGGTTACCCCCCTGTAGCAATGTGTGGAATACAATTAATTTAGTCAACTTCTATCTAAATGAAGTTCTTTTTTGGAACAAATTTTCCAAAATCCACTGAGTTGTTATCAGTCATTACTGTCTTATTTTTCTTTCTCCCAGTGGGGTAATGCAGTTTTCATAAGGATTCAGTTTTAACAACAGAACAGCAGACTATCATTTCTGTTGGACGTTCATCCTAGTTACTTCACTTTTCTTTTTGATTGTACACGACAAGACCTCCCTGCTCCATGTTCATAACTCCATGCATGTATGTGGTAGGGGGAGTTATGGGTTGATGAGGACGCTCTTGACTATACCACCCTGCCAATAGCCAAGGCTTCTACTGCTCGTCCAGCGGAAAAGGGCGGTGAGACAACCCCAGACCTGGCCTTTAACCACTACAAGCTCGTAAGACAAAGTGAACCTTTCCCCTCCGGTTGTCAGTGTTGGCTAGTCTTCAACTCTTGAGAATTCCTCTTAATAACCATTCTTCAGCTTCCATTAAAGTTAATTCAAGTGAAGGATGACATTTATGAAAAAAGAATTATGTCATACTAAATTGGATTAAAAAATTTTTTTAAGGAGTACAAATTAGAATTAGAAAATATTGGGCTGGCCAAAGAGCTCTGTGGATTGAAACATCTGCTTAGGCAGATGCAATGGCCTGGGACTGATCCCCTGCATGCTGTGCTAGCTGTGCCCCCAGGGCACACTGGATGGTGATTGAGACTGGGTGCGTTAGCGCATACCTGCCATCCCAGCTCTTGGGAGGCTGAACACAGGCAGATCACTATGAGTCCGATCTATGTAGCGAGACCCTGCAGACCCTGTACTCAAATACAAAAACACAAACAATTAGAAAAAATTACAGATGATACAGAATTTCACTTAAGTAGTATGAATTTCACCATATTTGTTGTAATACATAGTGCTGCCTTCCGACCAGTTGTTCATATTACCAGATATATATGGGTGTAAAATTGGAAGAAGAGTAAATGTATAAGAAGTTAAGAGAAGAAATACAATCAATTGAAAAAAAGGAGACAAAGTGTTATCTGTTCCTTCCCATAGATGAACAGAATCGTACAGCTGTCCAAACCATCCTCCTTGCATACACAGATTGGTCTCTTTCCCCTGCTCCCTCGCCTTTTCTTCTCAATTCGGCAGCTCTTTCCTTTTGAATAAGTTCATTGCGTTTTCCTGGTATCTGTTGTACCCTTCAGATTCAACAGTAGATGTGCCCCCGTGTTCACAGCAGAGCAGTTCCCCATTGCTAAATCCTGGAAACAACCCAGACGCCCATCAGCTAAAGAATGGGAAAGGAGGATGTGGTATTTTTACACAATGGAGAGTTCTTCAGCTATGAAACAATAAATATGAGACTTTTGTTGGTAAATAGATGTAATTAGAGAACATACTCTCAAGTGAAATAAATGAGACCCGCGTGTGCAAATATTGTATTGTCTCCTTAGTGCGAGAACTTAAATTAGATATTCTTTAAAGACTCCAGTGATGTTCAGGAAGAAGATGCCACTCCTTTACAGAATGACAGAAGGAAATGTTGACTTCCTGGAGCGAATAAATGTCCGCTGTTTTTATGTAACAATCGGAAACATTGGTTATACGACCATGGTTTGTGCTTCTGCTCCTCTTTCCTTTGAGCAGCCACTGCCATTGTTGCTGTATATGTAAATGCGGAGACTCTAGGCTGGGCATGGCAGGCTCACCTGTGACCTCAGCACTTGAGAGGCTGAGGGAAGAGAACCACATCAAGCTTGAGACCAGCCTGGACTGCAAAGTGAGTCAAGTCCAGCCTGAGCTGCATAGTCAAACCCTGCATCAAAAGGACGAAACTGAAAAGCAAAACCCAAAACCCGAAACCCTAGCTTGCCTTCTTCTTAAGAGCAGAATAATGAAGGTGTTGCAGCACAGGCACCACTGAGCCGCTTTCGTGACCGTGACCATGACCGTGATGGTGATGGTGAGCATACCTGCTGTAGCTTTTGTTAGATAGGGACTTGCTATGTAGTGCAGACTGTCATTTGACTCTGGGTAGCCCAGACCAGCCTTGAGCCCCCAGCAGGACTCCTGCTTCAGCCCCCAAGTCCTGGGGTCACAGGTGTGCACCTCTGTGCCCGGCTTACCCTTTCTTGCTTTTACCTACATCTCAAAGCAAACAAATGCTTTTTGCTGTGAATATTTACTTTTCACAGCATACAAACTTGGATGTATCAAAATAAAACTTTTGTTTTTTATAACTAAATTATTTTCTTCTTTGAGCTTTTTATTTTGAGTATTAAAATATTATTTCTGGTTGCAGGATGATTTATATTTATACTCCTGCAGAATAAATTTCCATTACAGCTATTTATCCTTGTGAATGAACTCTGTCATAATTCTGTGCTTGGAACTCCCTCAGCAAATACAACTTTGACAAGATTCTCTCTCTTATAATTAAATTTAATTCTATTTTTTGGGTGATAGAAATTTGGTTTTAATTTAGGATATTTCATTCCCCTCCGCCTCCTCCCCCTTGTCCCCTTTGTCCTCCTTCCCTCCTCCTCCTCTCTTCCCCCCTCCCCCTCCTCCTGTCCCCCCCTCCCCTCTTCCTCCTCCCCACTTCTCCTCATCTTCCTCTTGCTTGGGACACAACTCCATTGAGAGACCAGGCTGGATGGGGAGCAGGCCAGCTGTGTGACGTCATGGTTTGGGTAGAGTGCTTGGTATTTACGGGTCCATCCTGAGATGCATTGTGTGGTGACTAGTCTTGATTATTGCTATCTTTTCATACTGTTATGGTTTATGTCTAGTTGTCCCCCAAAGCCTCATGGAGTCATGGGTGGGAACTTCTAGAGTTCCCTCTTAGGGACTGGGTGTTGTATTGAAGAAAACCTTGACATGAATCATGAAGAGCAATGTGGTGAGCGTCTTAGGGAATTCGGATTTTCTTGGGCATGTCAGCCATAAACAACTGCATGGGGTAGAAGAACTGCTTCCTGCCAGAATTTCTGAAAAGCAGTGTTCAAAGAAATAATAAATTAATTGAAGATGATTTGTTATACAGTAATGGCATACTAAAACAAGCTATAGCAGAGCCCTAACAAATTTTGCATGTAACTCTTAAAAAAGATTACCCATGAATGTAGTCCTGGCGATCCTGTTTCATTTCTCCCCTTAGTTTCCTGTTTTCCCTGGGTCTCCTCTCCCATGGAAGTATGGCCAGCTGGTCTGATAGGCTCTACTTCCCCCAGAGTAATGGTTACAGTGCACTCCTATACTTGAAAACTTCAACGAGACATAAATAATGACTTTTCTCCCTTACCTAAGAACTCCCATCTGTGGGTCTGAACACACACCAATCCCTGGAAGCAGAATGGTACTCTTCATCACTCAAGGTTGAGCCAGAATCCCTGTCAGTTTGCTTTCCAAGGAAACTGGGAAGTTCCTTGCCTGTGCGGCCTTGGCCGATGCAGGCCCTGTTGGCCAGAGTCTCCTCTTACTTCATCCAGTTAGCTCCTGCTTTCCCTTGGCCCTTGACCCCATTGACCCTTTCTTGGGGAAGCAGTACCAACCCCTGTGATAACAAGCCCTTTATACATGCTCATAGCACCAGGTGTCTCCTCCTTGTCAGAGCCCTTCCTGCAGTCACAAGTGAGGCTCTTACACTTGTGTTCTCTTGGACGATAAACTGCAAGCGGGCAGACCTGCTGGCTGTTGTAGCTGCTGCAGGGCAGCAGTCGAATTTCGATGACAGAGGGCAGTATGCAGTGACTCCTTGGAGATTTCCAAACCCACAGATGTGTGTGGTCCTACATATGTTTTTCTTCATATACATACAATTTACTTATGATATAGTTCAAATTACAAATAAGGCACGTTAAGAAATTCACAACGAAATAATAAAAATATGCCATATTAAGAGTTATGCATACAGGCTGGGGAGATAGCTCCATGTCACAAGTGCCTGCCTGGCAAGTGCAAGGTCGTGAGTTTGAACCCCAGTCCCGCTTAAAAAAAAAAAGAAAAAAGAGTTACTCGAGTATGAGCTTTCTTGAGAAGAGTCAAGACAAGTACGTCTTTGAGTTGGGATTGGCTGTAACTGAGACCGTAAATGCAAATAATCCTGCTGATAAGGACGAGGTAGTGTATTCCCAGTGCCTTGAAATACTTTGGCCATAGAATATGTTTAATATTCGTTAATGAATGCAGATTTTGGAATAATTAAATTCTCTCTCTTAGTATCTCAATTTCGAAATTCTGCACCGGGGCTCGGTGTTTCAGTGAGTGCAGGAGTGCAGGAGCTTGGCATCTTGAAACCTCTGTGGGATGCTTCAGGAGGGTGAACTGCAGCTAGGGTGCTGTGCTGAAATGAAGACTCCCATTTTTCCATGCAACAATAGCTGAAAGCTTCTGTTTCTTTTACAGTTAAATACTTTCAGATTTGTGAAGGAAAAAGTAAAAAGCTTACTACTCTTTGCACTTCTCAGCTCTATCTTCATTAAAGTCTACCTAATTAAATAAAAAATATTCATGGCGGGTTTGGTAACCTGAGTAGCAGAAGGAAGTGATGACTTTTTGGATTTTATGTTACCGCCACTATTCTGCCTCTGCATGGGCTGGCAAGAGCAGGAGCTGGGGCCCAACCAATACTCAGCTTGCGAACGGTGCTTTTCTCACCTGCTGGGCTGGGAACCAGAGCCTTGATTTCCTCACGGAAGACTTCTGTTTGCTATTCAGTCCAAAACATCTAGGCAGTGAGTGGCTCAGAGGAGCTTCCCTCAAGGATGGTGGAAGTGGCCGGAAGGGGCGATGAGTCACAAGGCTACAAGCGTTGGGAGGTACTAGACAGAACATGTGTTTTCTTCTACAAACTACACGATTGATAGTAACATTTGCTGTAAGTTTCTAAGGGTAATGGATGTAGGTTGCAGCCTTTCTCAGGCGCATTTAATTAGGGCATTTTGTGGTTGGTGAGGTCCCTGACATATAAGTGGCTTACTCTAGGTATTTTGGGGGATGTGACCTCAAGAAGCCTCTCGTGTGTGCAATGATATGTGCGCGACCAAATCCCCAGCTATTAATGCTGCACGTGTCAGCTTGTCTGCTGTGCTGCGGGCCTCCGATCTCCTGGCTCTGGGAGCCACTTGCTGCACTTCTGTTTTCACAGGGTGCTGACAATCATATAAGCTGGTCTTTGCTGAGCGCTTACCACATACCCAGCAGTTGCATGGATTTTCTATGTTATAGTTAGTAATCAGAATGGAGCAATCTTTGGTGGCCAGCTTGGCAGGCCTGGGTTGGGGCAAACACAGCATGTGGTACTGGGGATCAAAGCTGGGTCCTTGTGCTTGCCAGGCAGGTGCTAGGACCACCGAGCTATCTCCCTGGCCTTGGTGTCCCATTTTACACACATGGCTTTAATTAAACAAGCAGTAGAGACAGATTTGAACATGGCTCTACTCATAGCTATGCTCTGCAGTCGCACCAATTTGCCAGCTGACATTAGTGAATAGTTTTTTGATAAATTGAGAACTACTTGTGATTTGTGAACTCTTTGCAGTACTAAGCATGGAAGCAAAGATGTAATTTAATGTGCCAGCCTGACATTTGCTTATCTTCATGCATGTGTTTGGCAGAGTAATTTTTTCCAAAAGATGTTTATTTTGATCTGCCATTCTGAGTGGACCACGTGGCAACCAGAGCCACGTGGCAACCATGTAAAGACACTCCCAACCAGCGTCCATTTCCCAAACTCCAGTGGTGATTCCATCCACCATCCAGAGTGGCCTGCAACCAGAGCCGCACGATGGCCAGATGCTAACCGCATAACTTCACCAAAGTGCAGAGATCACTGCTATAAAAAATGCTAAAGACAAAGAGCAAGACCCAATCTCAGGTCCTGAGTCCACCCAAAATAAATACAGGAGACACTACCGTGGAAGGAAACAGAATCCTGCAGCGGAAACTTCTGAATTGGTAGTGTCTGAGCTAGGCAGATAAGTGCAGAAACATATAGAGCAATGCAGATCAGGGATAACATCGGAAGTAAAAAAAGAAATGCATGAATTAATAGACTCTGAAGTGGAAAAACAACTGCAGAAATGTATAGAGGAAACCAGAGTAGAAATAACCTCTGAAGTTAAAAAAGACATTTCTAAATTAATAGCATCTAAGTAAGGGAACAACTTCAGAAAGGTTGAGAGGAGAGCAGAGCAGAAATAATCTCTGAACTAGAGACAGAAAGGATAACTATAATGAGAGACTTCAGTACTACTGAAGAAGACATTGATAAAAAATTAGAGGAGAATAGAAAAATGATGGATTCCCTGATTGATATAGGAAAGAAATAGATCACATGAAGCAGTTTCAAAGAGATATACAAGAAAATAAAATCTGAATCACAAGTTGGCAAAACTGTATGAACGAAAGTGAAGATAGTTTCAGATCTTGAAGACACAGTCACAGCCAGTGACAAAGTAAGAAAGAATCTTTTAAAAACAACTAGGTTGCAGGAAAAAATAATTGAACATCTGCAAGAAGATGCAAAAATGAACACCATGAGATTAATAGGAATCAACGAGAAAGAAGGAGTGAACACAAATGATATAAAAAGAATATGGGCAGAAGTAATAGCAGAAAACTTCCCAAATTTGAGAAAACAATCAGACATTCGGTAACTGAAACATATACAACTCCAAATAACATTAATCCAACTAAAAACACACAAAGATATATAATAGTCAAGATTCCAGAAATCCAGCAGAAGAATAATATACTAAAAGCTGCTAGAGAAATGAAATAGATCACATTTAAAAGAAAACCCATCAGAATAACGGCAGTTTTCTCTTCACAAACCATGAAGTCAAGAAGAGCATGGAGCAGAGTGCTTCAAGTCCTCCATGAAAACAAATTCCAGCCCAGACTGCTATACCTGCCAAAACTCTCCTTCAAGTATGAGAGAGAAGTGAAATACTTCCACGACAAGGAACAACTAAAGAATTTCATGAAGTCAAAGCCAACCCTACAAAGTATACTTCAAAAAATTTAGAGAGGGACCAAAATGACACAAACTCAACAAATGAGAACAGAAAGAACCCACCAAATAGGGCAACCAATTAAACACAGGAGAAAAAGAAGTAAATGATAGTAAGTAAAACTTATGTCAATCATAAGTCAATACATTTTGACTATAACCATTAATGTAAATGGACTCAATTCTCCAATTAAAAGAATAGACTGTCAAAGTGGATAAGGAAGCAAAATCCAACCATATGCTGTATACAAGAAACACACTTAACTCATAAACTCATAGTCTAAGAATTAAAGGATAGAAAACAATACTACATACCCCAGGACCTCCAAAAAAAGCAAGGGTAGTAATTTTGTTTGCAGACACTCTAAACTTCAAACCAAGATTGGTGAAATGAAATAAAGAAAGCCACTACATACTGGTTAGGGGAAAAATTCAAGAGGAAAAGGTAACATTTATAAGTATGTATGCACCCAACACAAAAGCACCAAGTTATATAATACAAACCTTAATGGACATGAAAAATCTATTATCCAATATCACAATCTTCACAGGAGACCTTTACACCCCTTTGTCCCCAAAAGATAGGTCAAGCAGACAAAAAAATTAGCAAAGAAGTAGCAGAACAGAACCGGAACCTGGAACAATTGGACTTTGTGGACATACAGAGTGTTCCACCCACCACTTCTGAATACACATTTTTCTCATCTTCACATGGGACATTTTCTAAAATAGAACACGTAATAGTCCATAGGTCATGCTGAAGTATATGCGAGAAAACAAATTATCCCATGCATATTATCTGACCACAATGCAATGAAATTGGAAATAAGTGACAATAGAAACCACAAGAACCCCGGAAATACATGGAAATTAAGCAACACCCTTCTCAGTAACCAGTGAGTCACAGATGAAATTAAACAAGAAATTAAACAATTTCTACAATTTAATGAAAATTCAAACACAACTTAATGGAATTTAGAGGATGCAATGAAAGTAGTTCTTAGAGGGAAATTTATAGCTCTGAACTCACATTACGAAGACACAATGGGAACAAATAAATACTCTGATGCAGCACCTAAATCGATTAGAAATGGAAGAACAAGTGAAATAAAAAGCACAAAGGAGGCAGGAAATGATAAAGATTAGAGCAGAAATTAATTCAATTGAGACAAAGAAAACAGTACAAAGAATTAATGAACCAAAAAGCTGGTTCTTTGAAAGATTAAATAAAATTGATAAGCCCCTAGCTAACCTCATTAAAAAGAGGAAAGAAAGGACTCAAATTCAAGCAGCAAGGAATGAAAAGGGTGAAATTGCTACAGATCAGCAGAGATTCAGTGGATCATAAATAGCTACTTTGCTTATCTTTAATGTCACAGAATTGAAGACACAGATGAAATGGACAGATTCCTAGAAAAGTACAAACTATCAAAACTGAATCAAGAAGATATAAGAACTTTCAATAACCCAATAACAGCCAATGAAATAAAAAATGTAATAAAAAGCCTAGCAACAAAGAAAAGCCCAGGACCTGATGGATTCAGCACTGATTTCTACAAGAAATTTATAGAAGACATAAGCCCAATACTACTCAAACTCTTCAATGAAATTGAAAAGGAAGCAATCCTCCCCATATCATTTCTAGAGGCAAGTATTACATTGATACCAAAACCAGATAGAGATGCAACTAAGAAAGAGAACTACAGGCTGATTTCTCTCATGAACATAGATGCAAAAATCCTCAATAAAATCCTCACCACAAGAATATAACAAATCATCAAGAAGATTATACACCATGACCAGGTAGGATTCATTCCAGGGATGCAAGGATGGTTCAGTATACACAAATATATAAATGTAATACACTATATCAATAGACATAAAGCAAAAAATCACATTATTATTTCAATTGTTTCAGGAAAGGCTTTTGACGAAGTCCAACACTCATTCATGTTCAAGGTCCTGCAGAAACTTGGAATAGAGGGCCTCTACCTGAACCTGATGAAAGCCATCTATGACAATCCAACAGCTAGCATAATTCTAAATGGTGAAAAACTGTAGTCTTTTACTCTCAAGTCTGGTACAAGACAAGGATGTCCCCTATCACCACTCCTATTCAATATAGTTCTGGGATCATTAGCTACAGCCATTAGACAAGAAAGAGAAATAAAAGGAATCAAAATCGGTAAAGATATCATTATTTGCAGATGACATGATAATTTATTTGGAAGACCCCAAAAACTCTACCAGAAAGCTACTAGAATTAATACACAAATTCACTAGCATTGCAGGGTACAAAGTGAACACACAAAAATCAGTGGTATTCCTCTATACAAATAACAAATATGCTGAGAGCAAAATCAGAGAAACAATACCTTTTATGATAGCACCAAAGAAAATGAAGTATTTAGGAGTTAAACTAACTAAAGAAGTAAAAGAGCTTATCAATGAAAACTACAGTACTCTCAAAAAAGAGATTCTAGAAAATTTCAGAAAGTGGAAAGATATTTCCTGCTCCTGGATAGGAAGAACCTACATTGTGAAGATGGCCATACTCCCTACACTGTTATACAGATTTAATGCAATTCCTATCAAAATACCATCAACATACCTCACAGGCCTGGAGAGTCATTCTTAAAATTTATTTGGAACCAAAAAAGACCCAGAATTGCAAAGACAATCCTGGACAACAAAGGTAAGGCAGATGGCATTACAATTGCTGACCTAAAAGTATACTATGAAGCTACAGTGATAAAATCACCATGGTATTGGCAAAAAAATAGACCTGAGGATCAATGGAATAGATTAGAAGATGCAGAAGCAAATATGAACACTGTCAGCCACCTTATTTTTGACAAAGGGGACAAATGTGTTTATTGGAAGAAAAATAGCCTCTTTAATAAGTGGTGCTGGAAAATGTGGCTCTCTACATGCTGAAAACTAAAACTTGACCCAGGTCTATCACCATGAACTAAACTAAAGCCAAAGTGGATTAAGGATCTAAATATTAAAAGAGAAACATTGAATCTCCTGGAAGAGAAAGTGGGAGAAAATCTTGAAAACATCAGGGTAGGCAAAGAGCTCATGGACAAAAATCAAAATGCATGTTTGACACTTGAAAGAATAAACAACTGGGACCTCCTATGCCTAATAAGTTTTTTCACCTTTAAAGAAACTACCAGTCCTGAACCCATCCAGCATCCCATCTGGTCCGCATGCCTGCAGGACTCCTCAACTCCAGAGCTCCGACTCCACCCACAGTCCTGACCCATGGGGCCTTGCAGGAGCCAGCAGCCCGAGCTCTGACATGCAGCCAGGCATGTCTGGAGGGGAGCCAACTTGGTGGATCCAGACCAAACTCCCATAGGCACTAACAGCATAACTTCACCAAATTGCAGAGATCATTACCATACAAAATGATAACGACAAGGAGTAAGATGCAATCTCAGGGCCCGAGCCCACTCAAATCAAATACAGGAGACAGTACCATGGAAGAAAATGGGAATCATGCAGCTGAAACCTCTGAATCTGAGGTAGACAGACAAGTGCAGAAACATATAGAGCAACTCAGATCAGAGATAATAATACAAATAAAAAAGAAATGCATGAATTAATAGAATCTGAAGTGGAAAACCAATTGCAGAAACGTATAGAGGAAACCAGAACAGAAATAACCCCTGAAGTAAAAAAAGACATGTCTAAATTAATAGCATCTAAAGTAGCAGAACAAATACATAAAGGTAAAGAGAACAGAGCAGAAATAATCTCTGAATTCGAGAGAGAAAGGGTAACTATAATGAAAGTCTTAAATAATATCAAAGAAGATATTGATAAAAAATTAGAGGAGAAAAGAAAAATGATGGACTCCCTGACTAAGCAATGTAGGAAAGAAATAGATCACATGAAACAGTTTCAAAAGAAATTACCAACAGAGTGAAAAGACAACCCACAAATTTTGAAAAGATTTAAATAATAAATATTTGGACAAAGGTCTTCTATTTAGAATCTACAAAGAACTAAAAACCATTACGGTTCCAAAATTCAAAGACCCAATCCAGAAATGGACATCTGAGATGGACACACACTTCTCAGGGAAAGAAATTCAACAAGCCTACAAATACATGAAGAAATGCTCCACATCTCTAGCCATCCGTGAAATGCAAATTAAAACAACACTGAGATACCATCTCACTCCAGAAAGAATGACTACCATAAAGAAATCAACCAGCGGGGCTGGGGAGATAGCTCCGTGGCACAAGTGCCTGCCTGGCAAGTGCAAGGTCGTGAGTTTGAACCCCAGTCCCACCAAAAAAAAAAAAAAAAAAAAGAAATAAACCAGCAACAAATGTTGGAGAGGCTGTGGGGAAAAAGGAACCCTTCTCTACTGCTGGTGGGAATGCAGATTGGTGCAACCATTATGGAAAGCAGTGTGGAGGATCCTTAAAAAAAAACCAAAACAAACTAGAACTGGAAATCCCATTCAATCCAGGTATCCCCCTACTGGGAATTTTCCCAGAAGAACTGAAACCATTATACCATAGTGCTATCTGTGCACCTATATTTATAGCAGTCCGGTTCATAATAGCCACATCTTGGAAACAACCAGAATGCCCATCATATGAAGAATGGTTGAAAAAGATGTGGTATTTTTATACAATGGAATATTACTCAGCTATAAAGAATCATAATCTAGGAGACTTCATGTATAAATGGATGTATCTTGAACATATACTGATATGTGAAATAAACCAGACCTACATGTGTAAGTATCATGTAATCTCCCTAGTGTAAGAACTCAAAAGAAGAAATAAAAATGGAGAGGCATGACACAGCTGAATGGAAATCAAAGCCTTAAAGGTTAAACAGCAAAGTGCCTGGAAGCAGAAAAGAGAGGCAACATAGCAGGAGCAAAACTATGGAATTATATGCACAGGATGAATTAGATAATGGTCCTAAGAAACCTCAAAATATTTTTGACACTGATAATAGCAACATGTGACACTAAAAGTGTGATTGGAATACCTGTCATTCTGGTCTTTTAGATGTGTGCTGCTTCTAATGTAATTTCAGTTACTGTTATATTCTCTCTCAAGTAAATGGTTGGTTTACAAGAAAACAAAAAAGGGCATTAAATGAGAGTAAGAGACTAGGATAAATGCCAAAGAATGGACAGGCTAAAATTTGGTACATGCCCATATTTCTTAATATCTGTGTAAAAATGCATAATTGCATTTATCACATTCTATAGAGATTTATTAGAATATCAATGATTTATGGAAAATACCAATTCCAAGTTAAGCTAAGATATTTGATATTCGGAAAGACAGTGATAGTAAGCTCAAGTATCTGTGTTTTAGAGTAATAGTATCACTAAGCTTTTCTTCTGGAGGGCTAAGAATATAAGTTTACAGACCAAAAATTAGAGAAATAAGAAAAGGGCTATGAGAGCAGCCAATATTTTGGCCTTAGCCCTTCAAGGGCAGTGAGGACTCAGGACAGAACAGAACCTGTGCTGTAATACCCTATAACTCAGAGGTTTCCCAACTTTTCTGCTCAAGGAGATTAAGGACCACAGAGGAAAGGGGTTGAAGGTAAATAGTGTGCCTAAGGAGAGTCACCTAGAGAGAAAATATTCTCTCAGGCTTTCCCAGAGAGCAAACTGGTCAAGCAATGGCTGTGACTCATCCAGACAGCTGACACGGGCAACAATTCTACAAAGTGTATACATGGCTCCAAAGTAAACCCTGAGGGGATTTGACTGACCTTGAGAGGTACAAAAATACATGTTTTGTTATACAGGTCTTGCTTTAATTTGCCCTTGACCATCTAGCAGAAAAGTTTAAACATGATACATAAATTTAAGGATAGTTTAGCATGCTAAGCTGCAAAAGGCTCAAATCAACAGCTACCAACATTGCCAATTTCGTCTGTAACTCACTGTAATTACAGAACATTTGACTATGTATACAACTACCTTCTCTTAGATGAAAGAGAAGAAATCTATTATACCTATAACCGTTATCAAATTTATCATGTCTACACCCTGTGCTCTGTATAACTATAACGAGGACAACAATATACATTGTATCAATTATTCCGAATGTTCTACTAACATGTTTTGAAACTGTCACATTGTAATTTCTTATTAAAAGTAATAATAAATATTAGAATATTAGAATATAAAAAGCAAATTAAAAAAGTTAGAGTATAATATTTTTGAGATCTCAAATTTATTCTTTCTGCCATTAAATTTCTTACATAGCTATAAATATCAAATAAATATTATGTTGTCTGTTTAGCACACATTGAAGTGAAATAATAATCATACTTTCTAAAAAAAAAAGATATTTATTTCACCTTGGAGAAATACCGAATGTGTTCTGTTGGTGCAGCACCACCGGGCACGTCATGTCCTCGCCCTGAGTGTCTGGACGACTTGTGAAGCACAGGCTGCTGCTGGGTCTTGCTTCTCCATCCGTCTCTCCTGCCCTCCCGTCTCTTCCTTCTGCACTCCTTCCCTTCTGCATAGCTACAAGCCTTTCACGACTTTATACACATCTACTCAACACACAGCACGCTGCCAGCGACTCAGCTGCACAACTGCATTGTGTCCTGGGGCTGGCCACCACTTGCTTTGTACTGGAAAGTGGAGCCCAGTGTGAGCCCGTGCTGGGCAGCACCTCTGTCTGCTCTCTTGGATCCTCCTTTTGTGCTGTGGCTTCTCTGCCACTTCTCAACCCTTTCCTTTGTCCCTTTCCAGTCCAGCTGCTAGGGGGTCTGGGGAAAGTTCCGCAGCTTGCAGTTTAGTCTCTTTTAGAAACTCGCCTGACGATTTTGCTAAACTGTACTGCAGTTCCTGTTTTTTTTTTTTTTTTGGTGGGGCCAGGGTTCAAACTCACGACCTTGCAATTGCCCAGCAGGCACTTGTCCCTCAGAGCTATCTCCCCAGCCTGTACTGTAGTTCCTTTACATTACCTTGTAGCTGTCTTTCTCATAGATACTTGCAGCTCCTTTTATATTTACATATAAAATAAAATACAAAATGATTAGTTATAAGAGGCAAAGCAGAGACAAAGCTAGATAATAATCCATGAACAATGAGCTTGTAGTTCTTGCATTTCATGGTGGGGTTTTGTTTTGCTCTGAATTGCATAAAATTATCAGTTTTCTTAGATCAGTAGAACTTAACAAGAATCCCACATTAATTTATCTTTTTAATTTAAAACTTCCTTCCTTCCTTTATTTATTTATTTATTTATTTATTTATTTATTGTCTTTTTGAGAAAGGGTCTCACTATGCAGTTTAGGCTGGCCTTGAGCTTGCTTTTGTAGCCCAGGCTGGTCTTGAACTCACGCCGATCCTCCTACCTCAGCCTCCCGAGTGCTGGGATTACAGGTGTGTGCCACCACGCCTGGCTCTTCCTTTCCTTTATAAATCTGTCAAATACGTGATTTACTCTTGCTCCGGTTTGTCTTCCTTCCAAAGCTTTTGTTGTTGGTCCCTACACTAATTACTTCTCTGCAAACATACTCTTTTTTTTTAAAAGAATATTATAGCCAGCTCAGCCTGCCCTGGAGTTGGGGCTGGCGCAGCATGTGGTCCCAGGGATTGAACCACAGTCCCTGAGGTTGCCTAAGCCTGCCTAAACAGGCATTTTAGACTGCTGAGCCATCTTCACCGGCCCTGCAAGCACTCTTGAAAGCCACTCCCCTCTCCTCCTACTTAAACCACCGGGCGCTCTTTCCTTTTTTTAGTCTTTATGAATATATTTATATGGACTGAATTAAGAAAAAAACTGATTTCCCTGTTTTCTCACTTTCCTCAGCCCGTGTCCCCCAACTCCACAGTTAAAACTTCAGACCCCCACCCGAAGACGTGTGCATTGTTTGAGGTTTGGGACACGGTAACTGACACAGATTTTATTGCATATGCAGAGGTTTGCTGGGCATATTCACTGTACATTTTATTTAATCTGATTTTGTTGGTTTGTTTTGGGGGCCTTGGGCGGGGGAGGCTGGTTTTGTTTTTTAAATATAAGATAACTGTCACTGGAAAAAAAGAAGCCAACAGTGATATATCTCCTTATCCTCAGATATAAATCTCAGGGTGTATTTTCTTGGACATTATTTGGCATCTGACATTATTGGCCAGCAGCTGTGGGAAACCTCTCTGGGCATTACTCCAGATCCTACAACTTTAATGAATCTGGTCCATAAGCAAGTTATTATTTTTTATGCTCTATTTTTTGTTACACTGAACTTAAACCTTCTTCCTCTTTGCTCACATATGCTGCTGATAATGTTTTATCCCTTTTACTAGTACATAGTTTCTTTTGAAATATTTTTTATTTTTTAACTTGACAACTTTGGCCACATTTTCTATTTTTTGAGATCTGATTCCTGAGTTTGCCACACACTCAGTTGACTGCTCCTTCAAAGTCTGTGTCAGCTTCCAAGCCTGGTGTCATAGTCTCACCAAGGGAGAGGACTTCAGGTTTTTGTAGGCATAGGCTGGAAAGGGAACAGCATGCTCCAGACTTTTCTCCAAGGGTGACTTTGATCCGATAACTGAGACAATTTAGATTCAAACAGCAGCAAACAGAGTATACTGAATTCACATTTCTTCATTTTTTGGTCCAGATGAATCTTTTTTTTTTTTTTTTGTGGGACCAGGGTTCGAACTCACGACCTTGCACTTGCCCAGCAGGCACTTGTGCCTCGGAGCTATCTCCCCAGCCCCCTGGATGAATCTTTATAATCTTTGTCAAATACCTTCTAAAAAGCACAAAAGTAGGAAACTGACTAATGTAATAAATGAAAGAAGCGAGTCGGCTTTGCTGCCCATGAACGAATGCTGGCTTGTAGTTGGCGTGGTTCCTTCTGGAAAGCCTCATCATCTGAGATTCTAAAGATCATGCAATGAGCTTTAGGAGGCTTAGATTCAATAGCCTCCAACGTCACAAGCTTCACTGGTGGCACACTGCAATTGCAAAACCTTTGATTGTATATGTATCTGCTTCCTCTTAGTCAAAAGAGAAGTATATTCTTTCCTTTTTTTTTTCTTTCTTTCTTTCTTTTGTCTATGCAACATTAATAGGGAGGTGGGTCATGCCCACACACTGCACTCTATAGAATGATTGTGAGGACAATATGCAGTATGTCAACTTTCAAAGAAAAAAAGGG
>PVJA010025733.1:0-30431 GCA_004027025.1 Myocastor coypus
TCTCCATGCGATCTGGGCTCTTCCCCTCCCCAGCAGAGATGATGCTGGGCTGACTTGCTGCTTGGGTGGGTGAGGGCCAGGGTGGAGGCGGGGCTGCCTGATGAACCCAGGTGAGGTCTGCTGGAGCCCATCAGCCCAGCTTCCCTGCTCAGACCTGACAACAGCTGTGGTCAGCATTCGTGCTGTGCTGGTCACTAAGCATCTGCATTGCATCCCTGGGTACTCAGGCAATATTCAAGAGTCCGACAGAACTACACATTGCGTCTAGCCTTGCTGCTTGTCAGCTTCGTGAGGTTTGAGCAGATGACTTAATATCTTGCGAATTTAGTTTTCTCACCTGTAAAATGGAAACTAAAATGCCCACTTCATGAAGATTCCCCAGAAAGTTAAGCAGATTGTAAATATAAAACCCCAGGACAGCATCTGGCCCACTGGAGCACTAATGTTAATCACGTTTTCCAAGGACCTCATGTCCTCCTGTCTACTGTGAGACTTCCTCAGCAGATGTGCATAGCTCAGCGTCACAGCTGTCTGATCTGCTCTGAGGAGGACGCATGGTGCAGAGGGCATCGGGGCACCTGGGAAGGTCCTTGTTTCCTCGTGGCTAGTCTGCACCGTTTCTGGATTCTGCGTATCTACCCGCCCTCCTGTCAGCCTCTTTGACTCTGGGATCCTGGCTCCCGGCCTCTTGCTGCTGGGCAGTTGGATGAACCAGAGGCTTGCAGGCTCAGCCCCAGCGAGAAAGCAGCCTGGGCTGGTTCATGCCCAGTCTCAGACGCAGGCTCCAGCCCTGGGTCGGTGTCCAGTCCATTCTTCTGCCTTGTCCTGGGCTTTCCTGACACCACAGAGCTTCCAGTACTGGCATCCCTTGGAAAGCTCTCCTGCTCCTGGGGAGCTCTGAGCCTGTTTTCAGGGCCCAAACCCACCAGCCTCCAGGCAGATTCTCCTGGGTTCAGCAGCGTGGCCCTTTCCCCGGTTCATCAGTGTGTTGAGATCTTCCCAGAATGCCTTCCTCTTGTGCCCTGGCTCTACCGCAGGACTTCCAGCCTGGGGAAGGAAGATGCAGGAATGGTCTGCCAGGGTCCCAGGCCAGTGGGTTTGGAGAAGGCAGAAGCTTCACCAGGGACAGGAAGTCATGCAGGGTATTGGCAAGATCAATGCAGAGGAGCACGGGAACCCCTGGATCTCAGACTCTGCAGACCTTTTGGGGAATTGCCAGTAATACGGGTCATACCCGCTTCCACACTTCTAATGCCCAGAGAGGAGGCAGAGTTGACAGCGGATTTCAAGCTATGCCACACTGAAGAGAAACCTCAGGGAACATGAGAGGAGTGAGGTCACCCCCGAAGTTCACAGTCTTTCACTGTCATCTGCTTCTTGTGGATCAAGGTTTGCACAGGTGTTTTTACCTGTGCCTGGGAAGTGGGGTTCAAAGCAGGCACCTGATGTTGCTGTGCTCAGGGAGCTCTGACTTCCTGGCAGATTTGCCTGCTCCCTGCTCGTGCATCAAGTTTTACTGGAAGCCAGCTCTTCGGCTTCCTTACTGTCCAAACTGTGTCCCTGATGGCGCTGTGTAGCGGAAGCTCTTGTTACAGAGACTGGCATCCCTGCAAAGTGTGGAATAGTTCCAGCTCAGTTTCTTAGAGTCTGGGAGCAGTTGGAACTTTACTTTTTACTTAGGAACTTGCTGTAGCCTGGGGACATTGGAGCCACATGGTTCCAAGAGGGCCAGGCTGGGACTAACTGATGTTCGAACTCTTTGCTGTCCCTCTCTGGGCCTACTGGGCTCCCCAGGGAGGGGGCAAGAGCCCAGGATGTGCTTTCTCCTTCCTGAGTCGCCAGAACTTTGGGGCAGCTGTCCCAGATCGGGGCTCTCTCTCTCTCTCTCTCTCTCTCTCTCTCTCTCTCTCTCCCTCTCCCTCCTTTTCTTTCTTTCTCCCCCCCCCTTTGGATTTTTAGTACAGGGTCTACAGGGTCTCACTGCATAAATTGAACTCATAGTGATCTTCCCGTTTTTAGTCTCCCCAAGCACTGGGATTACAGGTAAATGCCACCATGCTTGGACTCAGACTCTGTTTCAGCATGTCCCCAGGGATGGGGCTGGCATGACCCCCCAGGGATTGAGCCCCAGTCCCTGCGCCTGCTTAAGCAGGCACGCTTTAGTCCACTGAGCTATCTGGCTGGCCCATCCCCTCTTTCTGGTTGGGTTACCAGATTTCTAGCAGATGTGAGCTTGATGGAAAGGAGTCTAACTGGCCAAGTTACTAAATCACTGTCTTTTTCTTTTTATCTCTCTTTGCCCATTGGCAAGGCAGAGACAAAAAATATTTTTGAGTCTTTAGATTCTGCCAGAAAAAAAGTGGGGTCCTATATTCTGCACTCTGGTCGAGTGGCTTTTATGTATGCGTGTGTGGAGCAAAAGGGGGCAAGGTCTGTTCACCCTGAAGTCCCTAGGTTTTCCTGAAAAGTTTTCCCAGGTCTTAGCAACAACACAATTAGCAGCTTCTTTGCTCAGGGTGTTAATTAACTTGTTTTTTCTTCTGCACACACCTTCTTCCAGGTACGGGCCCATCACCTCTAGGGTGTTGGCAGGGGAAGGCAATTAGATCCTTGTTACTGTGCAATTAATTATGGCTTGAAAACCACTGGAGGAGGCTTGGAGGAATTCCTTGACAGCAACAGCTCCCATGAAAGGCCTCACTTAGGAGCAGGCATCGAATGAAGCACTGATTGGGAATGGAGGATAGACTGCGGAACCCCAGTTAAAAAGCTGCACACAGGCAGGTGTGCCTCCCCTGCCCTCCCTATAGCTTTCAGTGCCTCCTTAGGGTCTTTTTTTTTTTTTTTTTTTCTTTAATGTATGTATTTGATGCAGGGTCTCACTATGCAGCTTGCACTCCTAGTGATCCTCCTGTTTTCAGGGACCCAGTGCTGGGGTTATAGGCGTGTACCACCACACCTGGTCTCGGTGGCCGGCTAAGCCCTCCCCTGGGGTGGGGCCGGCATGGCATGCAGTGCCGGGGATCTAACCCAGGTCCCTGTGCTTGCCTACAAGGCTCTCAGTCCCCTGAGCTATCTCACCAGCCCTAGTGGCTCCTGTCGACTCAGGACTGCACTCCCTGCTTGGCCTTTCCAGGCCATCTATTTTCTTGCTTAGATCCCTCTTTGCAGAATTGTCACCCATCACAGCTATACATTGTGTATGCCATGCCCGTACTGCCTGTTTGGGTTTTCTATACCTTTGGCCCACGGTTTCCCCATCTGGGCTATGCCTTTTCCCTCCTATCTCTGCTGTTAGAAAGCTCTGAGTCCTTTAAGCTGAGTGGCATGGTCACTGTTCCTGAGCCCTCTCATTCCTGGAGACTTTGCTAGAGGGAAGCAAGGTCTTAGAAAGAACAAGGGCTTTGGACTCAGGTACACTTAGACTGTGACTGCTTAAGCTCCCACAGCTGCAGGTGCCCCCACATGCAAAGACCACGAGACCTGGCTCACGAATAATGTACATGGAGCACTCATCTTGTAGGCTGGGTCTTTTGTGCCCCTCGTTGTTCCAGCCTCCAGCATTTGCCTTGGCAATGCCGCCCCTCCCCACGGCGCCTGGGGAAGAGCTTTTCTGTTCACCCATCATTTTCCAACCTTGTGCTCTGGGTGTGTCACCTCAGGCTGCTGCTTGCAGGAGGTCTCAGGGTCCTGGACAAAGAGCCTTGGAGAGGACCCCAGGGCAATGTTCTGAGCCAGGGCAGCATTGCCCCCCAGGGGCACTCTGGACCATCACCATGATGTATCAGTGTCCCTGCCACTTGGTGGACAGAACGAAAGGTGCCGTATGTCCAGCTGTTGTGTAGGTGACACACCTGGTACATGGGCTGCAGGCTAGAGTCTAATGCTTTGTGACTTAATTCCCCACTATTTTTGAGTAAGAATTAATGTGTGTGTATGTGTGTATTTATAGATTACCATACAACCACCAGTAAAGCAAGGGGAGATTGGGTTTTCTTTATGAGCACTACACTGAGACTTGCTTACCAGCTGGAAAACCACAGTACCTTGACCTGCTCACAGTGTCTCAGCCCCCAGAAGAACACATCTGGCCCACCTTTATTTGTAAGTGTTATAGTCAAGATGCTCAATGACTATTACATCTTTCCCGGGTCTTCCTGGGTGACCCTGCTCAAACATTTTACTCCTGAAGCCCACATTGTCATCTATGATTATAATGATTAACTTTTAAAATTAATTAATTGGTTAGTTACAAGGTCTCCCTGTGCTCCTCCTTCAGTCTTCCCAGCACTAGGATTGCAGGTGTGTGCTACCACATCTGGTTTTGGTGGCCTGCACTATATGCAGTACCAGGGATTGAACCTGGGTCCTTGCACTCGTCATACAGGGGCTTAGACCATCGAGCTACTTTCCCAGCCCCAAATTATTATTTTTGTGCTGGGGATTGATCCTACAGCCTTGTCCATGCTAGTAAGTACTCTACCACGGAACCACATCTCCAGATCTACATTATTTTATTATGCCCTTTCCCCTTACTTGCTTCTCTTTTGTATTGCAACTCGGACAACATTATGTACAGGGGTGGGTCATATACCTTGTAGAACTTCAGCTCAAGAAGTAGCTATAACATATGTGTTAAAGAAAAAAGTAGGTGAAGCTGAGCTTGGGCTAGCAAGATCTCTGGTGGGGACCTATCCTGACCAGGGCAGGGCAGGGGCCACGTGGCAGCTCTGGGGGTGGTGGTCCTGGGGGTCATGTGGTTACTGGGCATCTCTGTCTCTATCAGCTGCTCTCTCTCTCTCTCTCTCTCTTTTTCTCTCCCACTCACTTACACACATACACACACACATGCAGAGAGAGAGAAAGAGAGAGCGAGAGCGAGAGTGACAGCGAGAGAGAGAGAGAGAGAGAGAGAGAGAGAGAGAGAGAGAGAGAGAGAACCAGACTGATTATGCTCCTGAGCAGTAAGAGTGTGTCTGAACATGGTTATTTGTGCTTCTGTGTACATGCCCTGTCCCTACCTGCTTTGGGTGTGTCCTGCAGCCGTAAGCTTCCTCTTGGTGGGGGGCAGGCTGCCTCTTCACCTTCCTAGGCTGGCCTGAGACCCCACAGCCACTCCACCTGAGAGAAGGGCTCTGCACTGCTAGCCTCAGCCCTTCCCCTAGCGCAGGTCTCTACTTCCGTCACATCCCAGCCACCTCCCAGGGTAAGGCCCGTGGCCAGGTTGGCCATCACCAGAGACCCCTGCTTCCCATGAGGTTCACCCAGGAAGCTGCCCCTGACACTAGCACGTCCGGGCCTGGGGCCTCTCCTTGCCTGTCTGGATAGTGCCATTGTTTCTCCTGGCCTTGCGCTTCTCTTCCCTATCTCCTTGAGCATCCTTCATCCCTTTCCCAGGCTCCCTGCAGAGTGCAGGGTGAATTAATGAGTGAGCTAATAAAGGGATTTCCGAAGCATCCTGCTCCTTCCCCCACCCCAGGCCAGCCCGCCTTTGCCAGCCGCGTCCAGGTCTGTGCTTGTGTTTGCGGTGAAAAACTGGCTGCAGATAGGGAGCTCATGCCCCAGAACAGCTGTGCCTGCCTTGGGGAGCGCCCTGCTGTCTGTGCTCCATGACTGTGGCTACCACAATGTGGCTTGAAGTGATGGCTTAGAGGGGGCAGGCAGCCTCCCTGACGGCTGACCTGTAATCCCCAAACAGTCGGGTGTCCATCAGACCTGGGAGCCCCTAGGACTAGGCCATGCTGCCAGTCTGAGAATGCTAGTCATGTGTGTTGAGGTCTGGGCTGTGGACAACAGGGGGCCACTCACTCCCCCATGGGTGGCAGGTGACATCCAGAGACTGTGCAGACCTGGGCCAGGGCCTCCCGGTGGGGCAGATCCTCAGCTCCTAGCAGGGTAGCCATCTTTCTGTCCAGTCTCTCGCTCCCTGAAGAATGAGGGGCCTGACTCTGCTGCTCCTGGGCCGTGGGGCCTGGACTGGTGGCTTGGAGTGATGGACTGACTTCGGGCCTCCCGGTCAGTGGCGGATCTCTGTAAGCTGCTGCTCCAGGCTGCTTGAAGCTAAGGCCTTGACGCTCCTTAGAAAATGATCTGCAGGTGTTTTGGTGTGATAGAGCCTCTCTTGTCACCTTTTGGGACAGTGGGTGACAGCTCTCAGAGAAAGCATCTACTTAGACTTTTCATCTAAGTGTTGGGTTCAGTATAGCGAATGGCCACAAGGTGAGGGGTGAGAATGCCCCTGCAGCCTGAGTTGGTTTGGATGAACTCCCCCAAGCTCCTCTCCCCAGCTCTCCCCTTCCCACCTCCTCTCCTGTTTCTGTGTTTCCCATAAGCTCTTGAAAGGCCAGGGCGGAAGAGGCCCTCAGAGATCACTTCCTCCCAAGCCTGGCCATCCTTATTCTTGGAAGGGACAATCCCACAGGGTGGAGCTCAGGCACTGGTGGGGCCGACAAGCTGGAGGCCCAAGGTGGGTGGGAAGGTTGGACCTTCCAGTGTCCCCGCTGCACAGTGGACATAGAGGGCAGGAGGCCATGCTGAGCTCTTAACCCAGCTCTCCTGCTTCTAGTGACCTGCTGGATCTTGTTCTCACAGCCTTCCTCCCAGTGCAGGCAAGCCTCAGGCAGAGGCACGTGCAGAGCGGGGCATGGGGGCATGGTCAGCTCAGCAGGGGCTCTTGTGCCCTCCAAGCCCTTTGGGCGGAAGTCAGACCAGGTGCAGGGGTGAGTGACGTATAAAGATGTAATGTCTGGGCTCGGTGAGGCCAGCACCATGCATACAGTTGACATCCTGCACCCCACAGATACTGCGGGGCTGGATTCGAAGCTCAGGATTGCTCCTCCCCACCGCTGTGCGCCCCACCTCCCGATGTCAGGCGTGGCTCCTCCATTCCCTACCCTGTGACTTGATCTTTCATCCTCAGTGCCTAGTGCACTGCACATAGTAGGCGCTCATCAGCAGCTGCTGAGCAGAGGGATGGTGGGAAAGGGCAGGAGTTGGGTTGGGAGACTCAGATTCTTGCCTTTGCTTCACTCGCTGTGTGACCCAGGACAAATCACTTACCCACTCTTGGCTCTATTTCCTACTCCTGGAAGCTGGTAACAGACTAAAAGAGCAGCTACTGGGACTTGATATCCCCTTGTGAACACGGTTTCCGTGGCCCTAAACCCTCAGGACACTTTTTTTCACTTAACTACATATATATAAGTGCGGGAGAACTTGTCACATGCCGTGTCTGCCTTGCCTGCAAGAATGGCACAGGACAGAGGCTCGGCCAGCCACCCACGATGGCCGCACATCCACCCCAGTGCCCGGTCTATACCCGCAGCTCTGCCTTCTCTCCCGTGCTTTCCAGATGTCCATCAGATCAGGCCTTTCACCTCCTGTACTGGAGACTCAGCTTCTCTGCTCAGTCCCTCCTTCCTCAGCCGGCTCTCATACAGAGCCTGTTCCTGCTCCCCACAGAAGCGCCCCACTGTGCACCGACTTCCTCTGCAGAGAGCCGAGGTTGAGCCTCTCCCTCCAGCATGACAGCCTCCCAGGCCCATGTCTACCCGAATGCCCCTCTCCTCCTGCTGCACGGCGGCCTTGCACAGTGTCCCTGTGTCCATCCACACAGCTTCGGCCATCCCCTCCCCTCTCAATGCACATCTCATTCTATGTCTTCTTCTCTTAAAGTCCTTCCCCCTAGGTCTCCTTCTGTCCCACAGGCTCAACTCCACCCTTTTCAGCGCTGCAGCCCTGTGTAACTGGCCCCCAGCCATCTCTGCAGCCTCAGTTTCCAGCTACCCACTTCAATCTCGTAGTTCTAGGGCTCTGGGTGGACCTCCTGAAGCTCCAGGAATTTGCTGTCCTCTTTCCCATTCCCAGACCCTGGCATATACCTTTTGCCTCTTTGTTTCATTGGCTTTTTTTTTTTTTTTTTTTTTTTTTTTTTGTGGTACCAGGGATCGAACTCAGGATTGCCTCATTGACTTTGACTTGAACTTCAGGGAGCTGCCTCATTTCTGGGTGTTGTTCCATCTCCGATTCCCTGAAGATCCCCTCCTGGGGGTTCATTTCATGCTACTTTTGCATGGTTCTACGACGTCATCTTGCTTTATTTCATGTCACCAACAATGGCCACAATGTGTGGTGATGTCCATCATGCAGACTGTGGCTGACTCCTGAAGGGGCCATAATGGTCTGCACTGGTGTCCTCGGGGTCTAGCACTGTACCACACACAGGACGAAGGCAGTGAGCACTGTGGTTAAGAACAGAGAGACAAGCTCAGCCTTGTCACCTACAGGAGCCACATGACACCCATGGCTGTCTAACCCCGGTGACACAGCCCACGTGGGGACACATGCTGTGCATGTATAGCAGTCACTGAATTTCCAAAGCTGAGCATGGGAAGAAGAACGTAAAGTATCTCACTGGTGCCTATGAAATGCTCATTATCTATGCAAAAGATAATGTTTTGGATATAGTGAATAACTAAAATATTTTACTAAATATCACCTATTTATTTTCGTGAGTGGGACTCTTAGAAAATGTGATGTCATGTGTGTACCTCAAGGCCAGCATCCCTGGGCAAGCGCTGCTCCTGGGCCTGATCTCCAGACTCAGCCCCTGGGGTGGGTTACTTCGATGCCTCTGTCTCCACAAATGTACAATGGCACAGGGCTTCAGATTCTCACCCAGGGTGGTGGCAAACAGGAAATGTGTTAACACATGCTCTGCAGAGGGTAAGCCCACCACAAATATTAACTGTTATTATGATTAGTTACTCCATTAATATTTGTTGAATAAAGTGTTGGATTCCTGAATCCTAACCCCCTTCTTCCCACTCCATCCACACTGCAGCCGTTTCTCTGTCACTCAACATTTATTCAGCAAATATTTATTGAGAGCATACAGAGAGCCAGGCACTGTGATTGACAACGCAGGCAAAGAGGCACATTTAATCAGTCAATTAATTAATTCCAGGAATCTTTGTTGTGCCAGGGGCCGCCTAGACTCTGGGGTACACACAGGCCAAACGCCGACTTCTGGCCTGCCTTCTGGGCGCCTGGAGGAGAGGAACACTGGCAAGGTCACAGTCCCGTCCGTGGCCTGTGTGCTGGGACAGGGGACAGACAGGTTGGGCAGAACCCAGGTGGGCAGAGGAGTGGGCGCCAGGAGATGCCTCAGGAGGGGCAAGCAGAGCATGTGGAGGGGTTGGCCAGGTAGAAGGCGGGGGCTGCTGGGAGAGGAGGGACGTTGCCTCCCTCAACCGTCAGACGCAGAGCAGAGAGAGACGCAGGGTCGCAGAACCTAACCCGAACACAGAGCACATCGATATCCGTTGGGCAGGCTGTTTGTTCCTCAGTGGACAAGCCCACTGCTTGACTGAATTTTTCACCCACCACTAGAGTGATAAGCAGAACCTAGAAAACACACCCTGAGTCCCCGAGAGGCAACCCCCCTCGAGCTCTCCATCCCCCTCCCCCCGGAAGCCTGAAAGCCTGCCTCCTGGCCGCTTGGCCAGTCATTTAGTGCACAGCTGGTAAGTTAAAAGCAGTTTAGCAATAATTCCACCTCCGCACTGAAGACTTCCCAGGACTGCTAATGAATTTACATGCAGGGGATTTTCTCTGATGCTTCATTGCATATGCTCCACATATTAAGATGCTAATGACGGATCTGTTGGACGGAGATGCTGGAGCTGGACCAGGAGACCGCGGCCTGGAAAGGGTCGCCGGCCGGTCAGGGCTTTCCTAATTCCTTATCAGTGCTAGATCAGTGACCTCACTGAGCGGGTTAACTGGCCCAGCCTCCAGTGAGGATTACAGATGCCGCCGGCTGGGACCGGGTCACTTCGCTGCCTAGAGGGTTGCTCTGCAAACCCCGAGGCTGTTGGCAAAGCCCATTTTAAGCCAATAGGAGTAGTGGAAAGAGCGAAAACCTGGGACCCTGTCCGGAAGGCTGTGCCTGTCTCAGGTACCCAGACGGACTGTGCCTGAGGCTCCGGTCGCAAGTCCGCACTCTTGGGAGCTCCCAGTGACGCAAGCCCTGATTCTCATAGAGACTGACTAGCACTGTAGGTGAAGGCGGGGCGGGCTGCAGGGGAAGGTGGAGCTGGAGGGGCGTGGCACCACGTGACCCAGGAGTGTGGAGGCTGGGGAGTGGCCGGCCAAGACTAAGGACCACTCTTGGGGACAGCAGAGAGGCAGTTGGCCTAAAATGCCCCCCTGGGTATAGGAGGATAGGTCTTCTCAGCTTGTCCCCTTTTTGACAGAAGTCCAAAGGAGAAGGGAGGGGTGAGAGCCTAAGGATAAAGGGCCAGGGAGGTAGCTCAGAGGCATAAGCACCTGCCTGGCAAGTGCAAGGTCCAGAGTTCCATCCCTGGTACAAAAAAAAAAAATCAGAAAGAATGCTCACTAAAGAACTACGTGACTTCCGTCAGTGACTTAATCTTTCTGTGCCTCAGTTTCCCCACCAATCAACAAACACAGAACTGGCTTCGTGCACGGGAGTGAAAGGAATGGCGCAGGTGTGGAGTCCGAGCGAGCCCTGGGAGTGTTTGCCCTGTGTCTTCTTCTCAGGGCGTCTATCAGGGGCCAACATGGCGGAAGTCCTTGAGCAATTCATTTTCAGATTCTGCTTCTAGAAAGGAGACTGAAGGAGGAGGGGTGCAGAGAAGCAGAGTCCCTGAGTGGAGGAGCCAGGGAAGGGTCCCTGGGGGGCAATGTGCCATGTCCACCCCCGCTTCTCTTTCTAGTGAGGCAAATCCCTGCTGGTGGGAAGCAGCCAGTAGCACTCCTGGAAGCCACTTCCCTCAGCTTCCTGCAAATCCACTGACAGTTTTGTAAATTTGTTTAAGGATTAAATGATAAGCCACTCTTCCTTGGCTCCGGGAGCTGTGCAGACAGGACCTCCTGTGCTCTGGGAACCACACACCAAGGAGCAGCAGGTAGGACCTCCGCTGACTTCCTGCCGCCAGGGGGCTCAGGATTGCTGGGACTGAGGCTCACTCTTGCTGTGAGTATACAGGGCATGGCTATGTGGCATGGTGGTGCTCCACACTGACAGATACCATTGCTATAGGAGGCAGGGGCCCGGTGCTCGCAGCTGCAGGAGTGGGTGGGAATCGACCTCCCGGTCTTATCTCGCTTGCTCCCTCAGACTGGAGCCCTGGGCCTCAGAACTGTTTTCCCCATCAGAAAGAAAGCTCATTCAGGGTGGGGCCAGGGGTTTCTCCAGGGACAATGCCTGATTCTCCGACAGCTTTCGGGTTTAGTGCCAAGAACCTGCGCTCCCCACGGGTTGTCCTGAGTGAGGAGGACAGGGAGAGAGGAGGCACCCCTGCGGAGCGGGGCCTGCCCAGCGCAACTCCAAGGGTGGGAAGGGTCCTTGGGGAGGCGCCTCTGCGGAGCGGGGGTGCCCAGCGCAACTCCAAGGGTGGGAAGGGTCCTTGGGCGCTGTGCACCACATCCCTGCTTCCCCTCCTGGACTCCTTAGGGCGACGCAGGGTGACCTGGGTGGGTGGAGTAGCAGGCAGAAGGAGTCTGCAGGGGTTGCAAGACAGCCTGAGCGGCTTCTTTTAGCGAGCAGACTGAAGGTGGAGGGGTGCAGAGACGCAGGGTCCCCCAGTGGAGGACCCAGGGAAGGGGCTCTGGGCTGCCACACCCTCTTCCTTCCCATCATCCCCCCAGGCAGGCAAACCCCCACTGGTGGGAAGTGAACAGCGGCGCTTCTGGAAGCCACTTCTCTCCGCTTCCTGCAAATCTGGTGACAATTTTGTAAATTTGTTTAAGGATTAAATGAATAAGCTCCTCTTCCTTGGAGGGATGCGTGGGGCCCCACATCTACTGGGGTTCCACGGTCCACTTCCCCAACAACTTCAGGGCCTGGACTGTGTGGGGGCCCCACATGCTGCCCCTCTGTCACCACAGCACCCTCTCTGCCAGCTTGGCTGGGGGACTCCCAGGTAGCTGCCGCTCTGTGGATCTGGCTGGCTGGCTGGAAGGCCAGTGGCTGCAGACGGATGGAGAGGGAGACTCTCCTTTCTGCTCGGGGCCTGGGCTGAGCCATGGCCATTTTCTCTCCATTCCACTGTCTCTTCTCTGCTCCTTCTGCCTCCTGTCACTAGATGAGCTGCCTGCAGAGTAACTGGACCTGGGGGTCTGGCTCCATCCATGCAGCCGCCTGCTAAAAGCCTTTGATGAAGGGTCAATAGGTTAACCCCTCACCATTCAGCATGTAGGCAGGCAAAGGCGGCGGGGAGACTGGCTCATTCTTCCCCTCCCCCACCAGTAACTCTGCTGAGAAAGCAAGTGAGACCTTCTGGAGGCTCTGAGGGAGCCAAGGCAGAGCAAGGTGGGCTCTGCCCTCAGTTCCCAAGTCTTCCCTGCCTCAGTGCAGCTCTGTACGCGAGGTGGTCCCCATCCAGCATACCCCAGCCCCTCCTAGAAAATGTTCTAGGTCCAGCCTGGGTCCTAGGACCGGATCTACCCTGGTGGACACCTAGCTTATGCATTGCATACTTTCGCTGCCTCACCGTGGGGTTCATTCACTTCAGAGTAGGACAGTTTTGCTGGTTAGAAAGTTCTTTTTGTGTCAAGACCTTATCTGTGTCCTGGTAACATCCGTCTCTGGTGGTTCTGGCCCGTCCATCCCTCCCTTTTGCCTCTGGCCTTTGCAAATTTTTAAGGCAGAGCTATTTCTTCCTTTCTGGAGGGGGTTCTCTTTCTCTTGGCTGTCCAGAGCTTCACCTTGTTTGTTGCTGCCTTTAGGCACTGTCAGGAGCTTTGAACTCAAGACATCTGGCTCCTTGCTTGGCCGCATGGCAGCGTTGGGCTCTTGGGCATAGCACTGTGTCTCTCTCTCAGTCCCAGATCTATAATATGGATACAGATTGAATAAGAATTCCCATGGATGCTGTGATAAATGCTCTTAGTTATCCAGTGAAACATCTAGGAAAATAGTCAGGCATGCTTCTGGGTGGCTCTGGGAGTGCTTCCAGAAAGAAGTGCATCACTAAGGTTCTAGTTTCACTGACAAGATTATGATTTTGTGGTACAACTGAGAGGTGATAAATAGGAGGCAGAGCCTCCTTCAAGGGAGTAGATCATGACAGCATGCCTTTGAGGACTCGATCTGGTCCCCAATCTCTGCCTTTCCTGTGCTCTCCCCACTTTCTCTGCTTCCTCACTGCCAAAAATTGACCAGGTTGACTGGGGAGATAGCTCCACGTGCCTGCCTGGCAAGTGGAATATTGCAAGTTTGAACCCCAGCCCTACAAAAACAAACAAACAAACAAATAAAATAAAATAAATTGATTAGGTTTTCCCCATCACACTCTTCTGTCATATTTCTGCATTGGAACCAACCAACTATGCACTGACCCCTTCAGAAATGTGAGCCAACATCAATCCTCCCTGCTTTAAGATGCATATAGCAGATATTTTGTCCCAACAATGGGAAGGTGACTAACACAGATGCTCAGCCCAGGGCCCAATGTGGAGGTAAGTCTTTAAGACCTAGTGGGCCCTTTCTGTCTTACTCCGAAAGACCCCTCCCCAAACCTTTGCCCCCCTTAGCTGCAGCTGGATGCCATCCTCTGTTCAGTGAGGCATCCCTCGCTCCATCTCTCCTCACCATGAGTGAGTGAAGGAGATATCCCTGTGCTGTAGTCTAAAAATAGCCGGGGGGAATGCCTTGCCTTCACCACAGGGCAGCTGGCACATGGACGCATGTGCATCTGCAGGGCTATTTCCAGCCTTCCTGTTTCAATGGGGAGGTTTTCATTTTCCCTGGAGTCAGAGCTGAATTACAGACCCCATGGGCCAGTGACAAACACTATTTATGTTCTGACTCAAGTAATTGTAACTTCAGAGAATTATGTACTGATATGAAAAGTACATGTTGACGAGTGGAGCTAAAGGTGCTAGGAAGGCTCAGTGGGCTCCTTGGATGACCAGGAGCTACTTGCCCCACTCGGCACCTTTGGCGAGGAGCATGTGGGCATTTCTAGAGTGCTCTTGCTGTTTCTTTTTTCCCCATTCACGCATGCTGGCATGTGGCCACCTGCCCATTCTGTTGCCTGGCTTGGCTGATATCTTAATTACAGTTTACCCTTTCCTAAAGCAAATCGAAAGCTGAAGGTTTTTAATGGTCCCAAATCCTTCCCATCCGTGTATAGCTCCTATCTAGAGGCAGAATCTGGTTCTGCACTCCTCTTGACTTGGGTTGACTTTGTGATCATCTTGACTGAAAAAATGCATTAGAAAGGTGGAGTTTGTAGTCTGGGATCTGAGCTCAGAACTCCTGCACTGTCATCTTGCTGTATAGGACACTATCCTGAGGGTGCCAGAAAAGGTAGCCAACCTAACTCCATAGGATGATAAGCCCTGGGGAACATAGAGCTGTTTCTGGCCAGTAGCCATAACACCTGCCCAATATGTGGGATGTCTGAGTTTTGCCTCCCAGCTCAGTGAGCCCTCCATGTGTAGGTTGTCACATGAGTGACATGTGGCAAAGCCTCAGGAGAACTGCACAGCCAAGCTGTAGAATCAGGGGAAGAAGCTGTCATCGTTGTTTCAAAGTGTTCTGCAGGTGGCTTATTGTGTAGCGATGGCACCCAAAGTACAGGAATCAAGAGAGAGAACATGCTGAGGGAGCAGAGAAATAAGATAGGAAAGGGGAAGCCAGGTGGGGTGTGAGGGAGAGGAGGCTCTGTGGGCGGTCAGGGCTCCCTTGGTGTCATGGAAGACTCAGTGGGCTTGGTCTAAGGGAGAGGCAAGGACGTGAAAGAACTCATCCAGCAGCTCTGTAGCTATTGTCAACTTGGAGCCATCAACTTGATTGGCTTGGGTGATGTCTGGGACCTGAGTGAAGCTCACTTCTGGTTGTGTCTGGAGGGACCACGGGAATGTGATCTTGAATGCTATATGTGGTCCCTAGTCCTTTCTTCTCTGGATTTACCCTAGAGCAGAGCTTCTCAGATGTCTGGGGTTGAGCGGCTCTCTTCCATCTCACCCTTCCACCATGATGTATTCGCTCTGGAGCTTGTTGACCATGGGCCAAAACCTCTGAAACAATGAGCCAAAAGAAGCCATTCCTCTTTGAAGATCTGTTTGTCAGGTACTTTATCCCAGCACTGAAAAGCTGGCTAATACAAGTTCCAACATACATCAGCAAAGGGCTGTCTGAGGTTGTCAGCTCCTAGGAATTGGGGTTTCCTGCACATGGGCTAGTGCAGCCCAGGGGCTAGAGATCACCTGCAGGTTCAGGCACAGGTAGCTGGGGCAGGTCCTCTGCAGAAGACTTCTGGGGCAAGCTAAGGAGAGCTGGCTGGGGAGTGAGTGCACATGCTTGAGTCCATCAGAAATTGCTGGGCAATTCAGGAGTACCTAGCTGTTGGTAGGTTCTGGGAGCATGAAGGGGAGTGGGACAAGTCCCTCTGACTTGTAGTGGCTCAGATTTAGGTCAGACAGATAAACAAACTGTTATGGTTGATATCTAGTTGTCCCCCCAAAGCCTTATGCAATCATGGGGCATGGCTTCTATAGATTGAGACTTGATTCGTGATCCCTGGGATTGTGTTTTAGTACTGATGGGATTATCAGTCTGAGTAAGGCTGAGACTATGGGTGTGGCCTAGGATGGATATCCTAAGACAGAGAGCCTGAATGTAATATAAAGAGAGACAGAGAGACAGACTCGAGCTGTTGCTGCTGCTCTGCTGCCCTGATTGATTGGCTGCCTCTGCCACCATTTTGCTGCTGTTCTGCCACCATGAACTGGATGCTCTCTGCCCTGCTCCACTCAGCCTTGGGGCAGCCAAATATGGACTGAAACCTCCACGAACTGTGAGCTAAATAAAGCTTTCCTTCCTTCATTGTCAGTGTTGGGTATTTGTCCCAGCAACGAGTGAAAAGTAACTAAGACACAAACCAACACAGAAACTCTCTACAGGGCAGTGTCATCCTTCAGGAACAGGTTCATGAAGACACAGCAAACATTTTTGAAGCTCACAATGACTAGAGGGGTTGCTGCTCTCACAGGTGGGGGGACAGAGTGCTAAGAGTGCTAAGTGTTCTTCAACACATGGGGCGGCCTAGTGCAGTGAAGAACCACTCTTCATCCTCCATGACGTTCACATCTCCATTCAGTGGGTGAAAAAGCTGTTGATAATCACTTAAGGCGGTAACCTGATTCTGTTTTATATGTAAACATAAATTATTTGTGCCATGGATTTAATGCACACTTAATTTCCAGGAATACGACTACTGTAAAACTTGGAGATTGTACTTTGTCCCGTTGGAAACATGACCAAGAGTTATTCATTATTTTTGGAAAAGCTTATGGCCACTCTGTTTGTGGTAACTGAATCCCATATCCAAGTGCCAGGCTGTATTTGGGGCTGTGAACCTTCAGGTGATGAGCTTTTGCCTGCTTCATTAGGATTCTGTAAGCAGTCCAGTCTAAGCATTTACATACTGAAATACATGTTTTATTTTAAACTGTTTTCACCTTTCTTGTATATTACAGTGGAGGGATTATGTTGATCTATTTTCAAACAATATGCCTGAGACAGGTTGTACTATGGATGAATTTCATTCCAGGACTGAAAGGAGCCTTTATAAACTATTTTGTTGTCTAAGGGGGAGGAAATCTGGTAGGGCCATGAGCTTACAAAACACTTCAAGCCATGTAGGGGCACAAGGGGCCTTAGAAACAGGGAGGAGGAGAGTTCTACTCTGCCAAGAGATGACTGGGAGCGGGAGGACAGTGGTCAGGGAAGGCCCGCGTGCGTGGGTCCCAAGCCACAGATCGGCAGGTTCTAAGAGCACACAGTGGCTCAGCGAGATCTTGGTAAATGTGGCTGCGTGGTCATTTATGCCACCTCACAGATGATCCAGTTGCAAATTGAAGTGCAGGAAGGAGGTTCAATGACTCAACCCATCCACACAGCTATTAAATCACAGAAAATATCACGGACTCCCTCAGCAAATGTTTTTAGATCACCTACTACATATAGACACCGATCCCAGCCATTGCTGGGCAGCATCTGTTGACTGAGCCTACAAGGCCAATAGTGCAGCTAGGAAGAGGGCAAGGTAGCGTCATGGAGGAGACAGCAAGCCGGCCACCTGGGGGTCCTCAGCCTCGCTGCTACTCAGTGCTATGTCACTCAGGGCCCGGCAAGTCTGCTACAGGGCCATGCTGTGCACTGTGGGACAGTTAGCCGTACCCCTGACCTCCATCCCCAGATGCCAGTAGCAGCTCCCTTGTCCCCTCATAGCACCTGAAAGGCTCCCCAGGCATTGCCAGATATCCCCGGGGTGGGGTCATAGACCACCTCTGAAGGAGAACCATGTACATAAGCAAACACATAAAGTGATATTAGGTTCTGTTAGCGCTGCTAAGAAGAGGAAATGCAGGGGGCTTGGAGTGCTCCTCTGGGATTCCAGCTTCCCAGGAGACTGCGACATGAAGCGCAAATCTCAGAGGAGCCTGAACAAGCGAGCAGAATCTTGTCTTAAAATTTAAAAAATAAAGAAGCACCTGGGATGCAGCTCTGTGGTAGAGCATTTGCCTAGCATGCATGAGGCCCTGGGTTCAATCCCCGCTATGAGCAAACAGGGTATAGATGGCCGCGTGGCCAGTGCCTGGAGGCTATGCTGCTTGGCTGGGGTGCCCAGGGAGGGCTTCTGTGAGGAGAGGGCCTTGAAGCTAATGCCTGAGTGGTGAAAGAGCGTGGCCAGGCCATAACATGAGGGCGGAGAGAGTCCCCCCTGATTTTCCTCATCCTGACTGGGCAGCATGTTCCAGGTTCAGACACAGGCTTTTTTTCTGTGTAGCTTGATTCTGGTCCTCTTGGCTACACGGGGAGACAGGTGTGGTCACCTACTTCCCTGATTTCTTTAAGACTTTTTTTTTTTTTAATGTATTTGGTACAGGGCCTGTAGAGTTTACAGGGCCTCACTGCACAGATCGGACTTATAGTGATCCTCCTGTTTTCAGCTTCCCAAGCCCTGAGATTACAGGCACGCATCAGCATACCCAGTCTCACTCCCTATCTCAGTGCGCCCTGGGGGCAGGGCCGGCACAGCCCGCCAAGGATTGAACTGCAGTTGTCGCTGTGCTCTGCCTAAGAAGGCGCTTTGGTCTAGTGAGCTATCTGGCTGGCCCCAACACATTTTTTATTTTTATTTATTTTTTCTTGTTTCAGAACTTTTTGTTTGTTTGTTTGTTTGTTTGTTTTTATGGCTGGCTCAGCCTGCCCTGAGGGCAGGGCTGGCGAAGCATGTGGTGCCGGGGATCGAACCGAGGTCTCTGAAGCCACCTAAGCTTTCCTAAGCAGGCGTTTTAGACTGCTGAGCCATCCTGCCGGGCTCACATTTTTTTAAAGGGGATATAAAATAGTTAAAAGAAATTAAAAAGAAGAAAAAAAATTCAAGCATTACTTGTTCCTTTCTGATCAGCAGATATCAGCAGTACAATTATCCAAGCTATCCTGTGTATATTCATAAATCTATCTCTTTTCTCTTTTTCTTTCTTTTGTCCTTTTCCTCATCCTAGTTTTTCCTTCCCTTTGAACAGATTCTTTCTCTTTCATGGTTTCTATTGTGCCTTTTGGATTTTACTTGTTCTTTCAGGTTTTTACACTTGTGAGACAGTACGGTGTTTGCACATGTGAGCCTGATTTATTTCAGTTACAAGTAGGGTCTCTAGTTGGATCCATTTACCTATAAAAGCCTTGACTTTATCTTTTTAATAGCTGAGTAATACTCCATTGTGTAAAAATACTGCATCTTTTTTTTTTTTTTTCCATTCCTCAGTTGACAGGCATCTGGGTTGTTTCCAGGATTTAGCTATGACAAATTGTGCTGCCATAAACACGGGTGCACATATAGCGCTGTGGCATGAGATCTTCAGTTCTTTTGGGAAAATACCCAGGACAGGAATATCTGGGGTGAGTGGGATTTCTAATCCTAGCTTTTGGAGGAGTCTTGGATGGGGAAACTGAAGCTGGCGGAAGCAACAAGAGAAACGCTCTTGGACCTGGCATGTCTTAGGGGTCAAATGAAGGTCAGTGCGGCCAGAGCACAGGGGCATAGGGGAGAGAGACCCATGTGTTGAGGGCAAGGGCCTGGACCTTGAGGGTTTTCAGGTCCCGCGGAGGGAGTGCTGTTGGGGGTCACACCGTATTCCTGGGGAAAGGCAGCCTGTGCCCTGGCAGACGGTGCAGGGGCTTGGTTTGGGAGTACCATGAAGGGTGGCCCTGCCCCAGAGCACCCATGGGGCCTGCGCAGGCCTCTGCGCAGCCGTGATGCGGTTCCAGGATTCCTCCTCCCTTTACCACACCCAGTGCCGAGCACGCAGCCCGGGACACCTCCCACACATCACAGGCCACCTCCGTCTTTCCAGGGAGCCTCATTTGTGGCACCACGGAACCTTATTTAGCTTTCCTCCGGTTGCAGCGCGAAGCTGTTGGAACGCCAGGCACGATCCAGTTTTCACTCTGGGAGTTTGCTCTGCCGCTGTGTGAGTCAGCAGAGTGGCAGTGGGAAGGTAGGGAGGAGAGAGGCTCAGATGCAACGGTACAGGTGAGAGAGGGGGCATGGGCGCACGGGAGGCGGTGAGGAAGAGCCAGGGCCGGGTGTGTGTAGGAGGCAGAGGCGCGAGGGCTCATGGTCCTGTGATGACAGAGCGCTCCAGGGTGGCTTGGGCAATCTGAGCCACAGCCAGGGGAGGTGTTCTTTCCTCAGATGGAGGCTGATAGGGCAACGGGAGAGGATCTACAGGGAGTCAAGGCTCTTTCAGACTTTTCCCTTGAGAGGTTTCTGACACGGAGCAATGGGCATCTCCATAAACAGTCTGCAGAAATGACCAAGGGAGTGCTCAGAGCAGGGAGCGGAGCAAGAAGCTCCTGAGACCCAGAGGGCAGGGCACCAGGGAGCGGGTTTGACACTGGGCGGCCGGGCATGCCAAGGATGAGCGCCTGGGACGCACCAAGGTTTGTGGAGGAAGCAGAGGAGCAGTCGGGAAAGGAGAAATGGACCCCAGGAGGAAGGAAGCTGGCAAAGGACGTTGCCAAGAGGAAAGGTGGGAGTGACAGGGCCGTGGGGAGATCTGCGGGAGCCCTTAAGAACTCTTGGAATCCACTTTCTTGAGTTTTGAGGTTGAGGAGAAACGGGGGCAAGTTGTTTCTCAGCAGGCATCTGGATCCCCCAGGGTCTAGAGTCAGACTTGGCGAGGCACCTTCAGCCCCGGCCCCCCCCAATACACTCCCCACCAGGTCTCTTAATTCCCAGTGCTGCAACCAATCCGACTGCCTCTGTCTCTCTGCTGTGTGGCCAGAGGCTGTGGTCACAGATGGCTTTAGCTGTATGTGATGGCAGTGGGTACCAGCCTGCTCTGCTCAGCTAATCAGCTCCTCCCTGACTTCGAATTCCCTGTCACTGCTTTGGTGGTAGGGACATAACCGAGCCATAAGTCAGGTGTCCTCTCCCTAACCAGGAATGAGTCCTGCTGAGCTGAAGAGTTAGGGGTGCTCCCAGCCCTGGTGGCACCTGTTGACACCACCCTCCTCCATCCTGGGAAGGAGTCGTGTCACTGTTGTTTATTGCTCCATTCCTCCCTGCAGCTCAGGGAGATGGGCTGTTCTGTACCCACTTCTTAACCAAGGAAACTGAGGCTCAGGGGAATGGGCTAACTTCTGAGGCCCCCTGAGTCACAGGTAGAAGAGCCCTGTGTGAACTTCAGATTTCCTGGCTCCAACTCTGCTGCTGGCCCCATTGTGCGGGTCTTCAGTCGTCCCTCCTGGCCAGCAGAGGATCTGCATTGTTCATTTAGAAATGTCCGTCCTGTTGTGTGTTTTCAGGTGTCTCAAAGGACTAGGGGTGCTCAGGAGTTGATCTGACTGGGCAGGACAAGAACTACAAAGGGACATTCCTTCCAGGTGCTGTCACTTCTGTCTGCAGAGCTCATCTGCTGGGCTCCAAAGTCTTGTTCGTCCTCTGCTGTTAAACCTGGTCCTGGTAGCAGACCGTACCATCTGTGGTATATTATGAATTAATTAAAAATAAACCTGTAATTATCCCGTTAATAGAGCAATTATATTCCATTGTAATTTTTGTGTTAAAGCATTAGATTGTTAAATGCTACAACATTACACACACCACAATTTTTGGAAGTCAGTTTTGTCAGAATCTTCCTTGTTGTCACACACTGGCAAATGGGCACAAAGGAAGTGGCCTCGGAGGGACCTTGTTGTCACAAGATCTTCCTTTGAACCTGTTTAGAATGTGGAGCTGAAGATGAAAGCAGGCTCTGCATTTATTTCCAGGGTTCTCTTTAATTATTTTTTTCCTTGCAAAGAGCAGCCCTTCACCCCAGCCTGGAAGTCCACAGGCTGTTAAAGAGCTTGGAAGCTCAGAGAGGTTGGTGTTATGACTTGGGTCTAGGTGTCCCCGCATAGCCATCACAGGTGGGGCTTCTCCAGAGCCAGCTGGATGTGGTGTGCGCCCCTGATTGGTTCATGGTGCAGTGCCAGGGTCAGGGTTGCTAGGATGAAGCGTGTGGGTGCTCTGCACCCTAGGAAGCCTGGATAAGATACGGAGGACAGGAAGAGCTGTGCCATCCCACGCTTGCTTTGCTACTTTCTGCCCACCAGGAATTGTTTCTCCTCTGTGACACCCCCCCCCCCCCCCGGCACACCACCCTGTCTTAGAGCCAGCCTCTACCAACTGTGAGCCAAAGGAAACTTCCCCCTTTGACTTGAGGTGTCGAGTGTTTTGGCTCAGTAACAAGAAGGTAGCCAGCATCTGTCTTAGCTATTCTTCTCTTGTTGCTGGGACAAATACCCGACACTCAGAATGAAGGAAGGAAAGGTGTGTTTAGCACACAGTTTGTGGAGGTTTCATTCATACTCTCCCGGCTCCAAGGCAAATGGCAGTGAGTGGTTCATGGTGGCAGAAACAATGAAGAGCAGAGGAGGAGTGACAGCTGTGACATCCATCTAGCCTCTCTCTTCCTTCTATGCTGGCGTTCCACTGTGAAGATTGGAGCTCCTCCAAAATGGCACGGATGTGAAGATCAAGCTCCTCAAAAGACCAGGACTTCTCCAAAGAAGTGGGGCAGGGCAGCCCAGGAAGCTTTCCTCGACTCCTTTATGTATACTTTGTGTTGATTCATTCCGGGGACAGCCCATTGCGCTCTAGGGTGGAACCAATCGCTCCCCAGAGAAGGCCCAACTGCGCTGTAGGTAGAACTAATCACACTTCAAGGCAGAACCAATTGCACCCCAGGTTGGGACCTCCTTGCCTTGCAGGGTGGAGTCCCCACATCCCGGAACTGTCAGCCAAGCTTCCTCAAGTGGACACAATATATCAACTACCACAATGTCACAGTAGGAATCTGCAAGAAGACAAAGCCCAGATTCTCCAGTTTTTCCCATGGACCTTGGCTAGGGTTAGAGGTCAACCTGGTGGGAACATGCAGTCAGGTAATGGGGGCTGTGGGTCCATGTACCTGCCTGTGTATGTGTGTATACGTGTGTGTACTCATGCTAGTGTAAGAGAGGTCCCCAGAGAAGTGTGGGCTGAGACGGGGAGGATGAAGGAGTGTGTACTGAGACATCCAGCACCCAGAGCTCTGCAGCTATGGAGATTGCAATCTGCCCAAGGCAGGATGGGAGAGTGGGGAGGGGAGGAGGCCCCAGAGGCTCCCAGGGTCCCTTTCTCCCTGCCGTGCTCCTTGTACCCGCCCATTCATCCATCACTCATTCATGCCCTGAGCGTCCACTGCCGGCTCATTCAGATACCCATTCATTCACCCGTCCATCCTCCCCTCTGCGCTCCCTGAAAACCTGCTGGCCGGGAGGCTGAGCGGGAGCTCCTGAGGCGGCATCAGCAAGTCAAGGACACCCACCCTGATCATGGCCTCATGGCTTGCACGTCGGTCCATAGACCCTGGCAGGCCAGGTCCGTGGCTAGCTGGATCCCCAAGTAGGAGCTCTTCCCATCATGCTGTGCTCTTCTCTGGTGACTGTCCCTCCTTGGTGCCATCTGCTTCACCCTGCCACCCCTTCCCTTGCTTGGCTCTGGAGTTTTCTACCTTTACCAACTTTCCTGATGGCCTCTGCCTACTGGCCTCTTCCTTCTCTAATCTGTCTCAGGTATGGGTGGCAGAGTATTGTTCAGTTCTATGTTATTGTCCTGCTAAAAAATTTTTCAGTGGCTCCCTATTTCTTGCTTTCAAGACCCTCAACCGGCTGCCTCTAGTCTTCTCTGGTCTTAACTTGGGCACTTGTCAGCAGTGTGGGTCCTTGTCCTCTTACCTAACCATGTCGCTTGGTTTCCCACTGTGAGATATTTGCCTAGGCATTGTTCCCTGCTTCTGAGGACCAATATGCCATGACCATTCCAAGTCCGCAAGTTCAAATCCCACCTGTGCCATATTGCATGTAAGTGCTACTTGCCCCATGACTCTCGAGTCTTGTCCCTTGTCCTTTCCCCATGGGTGGCCTTTCTCTCACCTCTTGCTTCCCAAAATGCTTTACGTGAGCCTCTAGCAAGAACCGTATCCTTCATGGCATGGCCATGTACACACATGCTTTCTCTCCCCTTCTACCCTGGAATGCCTAGAGGACAGGCTGCGTGGCATCACTGTATTGCTGCACCCTTATGGCCCGTGTACAAAGCCGTACATCCGTGGGTACCTGCTTATCTCTGGGCTCTCAGTCTTCCACTTTCCAGACAGGTTCCTCTTCTAGGGAGGTAAACTTGGAGGCTGAAGGGGCCAGGCCTCTGAGGCAGGGCAGTTGGGTGGGGGAGGCACTGACTCCAGACAGACAGCGGTGTGTTGACCCCACAGCTAGCTGGTGAGCTAGAGTAAGTTACTCAACGACTCCAGCCTCAGTTTTCCCATTCGTGTAGGGTGGACTTATAGTGGTGTTGTCTGGGGAGTTGGGGACGTGTGAGGTAATGCTAGCATCGGCCACTCTCTGGGTCAATTTGCCATTACCAGCCAGGTGATCTTGGCAAATATACCTCAAGCCTTTCTCAAGATGTGGCTTTCGCATCGGTTCATTGGATTAACGATCCCTGCCGCCCGAGTCTGAAGTGTTATTGAGAAGACTCAATGACCCCTCTTGATAAAGTGCACTAAAATCGGGGCTTTCTCAAACTCATCCATTAGAAAGCCAGAGCGAGGGGGCACTCTTCATCTCGCATCTCTGCCTGTTGGTGTGTATGACTATCTTTTTGCCAGTGACAGAGGTTGGAGCCCTGCCTAGAGATAGCTTTCCCATCCCTGGGCCTCAGGATTGAATAGAAAAGTTTGCTGCCAGTTGCTGGACGTGGTGGCGTACGCCTGTAATCTCAGCACTTGGGAGGCTGAGGCAGGAGGATCAGTGCAAGTTCCAGACCAGCCTGGGCTACAAAAGCGAGCTCAAGGCCAGCCTGAACTGCATAGTGAGACCTTGTCTCAAAAAGACAAAAAAAAAAAAAAAAAAAAAAAAAGAAAAGTTTGCAGCCAGTCAGTGGGAGACAGTCCCAAGGAAGTTTCTGATTGGCCCAGCATGGTCACATGTCCATTGCTTGTGAGATAGGATGGGGAGGAACACAGGGGACGTGGGGAACGAGTGGTTCCCTAAGGAAATGTGGAGCTGTTAGCAGATGAGGGGACAGGGTATTGGCAGACAAGCAGGACAAATGTCCCCTCTAGGCATCGAAGCATTTTATTAATCTGTACTAGGCTAAACTAATGGAGCACTTCTGCATCTAGAGCCACAGTGGGCAGTACGGAAATGAAGACGGATGACACACACTCATTTCTCAGACAGTGCATGGCTGTGAGCGTGGGTGATAAGGGCGCTCAAAGGCAGCCTGCTGTCCAGAAGGGGAGGCTTGGAAATTGAAATCTGCTTTACCGACGTAAGATGGGATGCTGCTATTCTTACTATTTTTACAGCACATAATGTTTCCCAGAACCTCCGAGAGCAAATGGGGGCAGGGTTGGGAAGAAAAGAAGTGTGGACTAGAACAGGAAATCACCCCGAGATCACTGAACAGGTTGGCACAGGCCATTTTGCCCACGTGTGCTCAAGCGTCTTCACCTGCACCTTTCCACTTAGGAGTTGTACCTGCATTTTGCGCGGTGGGAAGGAGGGGTGGGAGAGGTGAGCTCCGGAGGGCCACACCCAAGGCAGGCCCAGGGGAGCCCAGCTCTGGCCCAGCCAAGTCTCAGGATGCTTCTTCTCTTCCGTACAGAACCAGGGATGGAACCTAGGCAGGGCCCTGCGCACCAGGGCAAGTGCTCCGCCCTGCAGCCAGCCGCACCCCAGCTCCGTCCAGCCTTTTTTCTCAGTTCTCTGCAGTGGCAGGACTTGGCCCTCCGGCATCTGCCTTAGAGACAACCTTGCACTCCCAGCTCAGAGCTGAGCTAGGCAGGGGCCCGGCCTGCTGGCAGCTGGAGAATCAAGCATGAAATGAGTGAGCGGCCAATAGAGAGAATGATTCAGGAGGCAGGGCTGAAAGAAAAAGAGCTTCACAGGAGTGTGTGGGGGGACCCCACGCCTCTATCTCCCTTGCCTCCCTTCCCACTCCCCATTTCCTCTTCAACCCAACTCCAAGTGGCAGATTTATTAGTTTTAATTAACAGCCCAAATGCTGGGAAAACGTCCAGATTCTTGCTCTCGGCATCACTGGATTTCCATGGAAAGGGGAGTGAGGGGGCTGTTGCCAGGAATAGTAAGGAACAGGGGGTGGGACCGCAGGGGAGACCACCCTCCCTGCTGCGCCCGCCTGCTCCCCCCTACTTCTGTCCCTAACCTGATCTAGCCTCCCTTCAGCTAGGGCTGGAGCTGGGCTGCATGGGGCGGGAGTGAGGGAGGGAGTCCTGGGTGGAGTGGAGCCGTGACAATTAGGTGTGGCTTTGTTGCTGTGTGACCTTGGCCAAATTGCTAGACCTCTCTGGACTTACCGTGAAGTTCATCTGTGAAATGAAGATGATAAATTGAAGCTCTTTAGGCAGCTTATGAGCTTGAACTGATGATTCTGGGATTTTCCCACAACTTTGAGCCTCCTCCTTCCTCCCCCCTCCCTCCTTCCTCTCTAGGGAAACGCCTTGGATTCCTCCCCTGGGACCTGGGCCTTCCCTGAGGCTTCCTTTGAGTTCTAGGGGCTCCCCACTCCAGGTCCATGCCTTCATGGTTCCCTGGGGAGACGGAGTGCTTCTGTCGCAGGTCTGTGCTCTGGGTTTGACCTTGGCTGCAGCCCTTACTGGCTGGTGTCGGGGCCAGGTCTGTGCACACAGGGGGTGAAGCAACCTGCTGACGGCCTGGTGGGGACAGGAGAGGAGGGAGTGAGAGCCAGGTAAGATCCTGGCACATCCTCGTACACAGGGACCTATCTATTGCCCCGAAGTGACGGGAACCTCCCTCCACCGTTTCCAGTGGGGGCCTGCTTGGAGCAACGCACAGAGGGAAGGAGCGATGTGCTGAGCAGTGACCAGCACTGCTGGGCCGCTGGGGTAGGAGGTCCCCATCTCCAGCCCAGGCTGGTATAAAAGGAGCTCTTCTGACTCTAGATCTATCCCTTTCCCTTGGTATAAGCCCCTGACTATCCTCAGCTTGGCTCTGTCTTCATGCTGTGCTTGAGATCATGCAAAATTATTCAACTAAAATCATTCAGCAGGAAAGGCACCAGGAGCAATCAGGGTCTGCTGCTGAGAAGCTGTGGCCTTAACTTAGGCGAGGCAGCAGGAGCCAGGGCAGCAGGGAGGCTGGCATCTTTCAGTGGTTTCCGGAAGCTGAAGAGGTAGGCCCCTGCCGCTGCTTCTGCTCCAGTGCGCGCTTCGCCAGGAGCCCCAGGAGGTGAGTGGCCGGGAGCTCTGGCCTCGCTCTGGCCTTGTCTTGGGGCCACACCTTGCTGAGGATTCTCAGCCGGAGCTCAGGGCCCCTCCGAGCTGCAGTCCTGCCAGGTTGGAGTCTTGGGGCTGAGCAGAGGTACTTGGAGCATGGAGCCATCTCTTCTGAGCTCAGAGAATCGTGCTGCCTCCTGGGGTCTGGAGGAAGACGGGAACTGAAGGTAGGAAGAAGAAAGAGGAGGAGGCGACGGCTGGGAGAGGAGAGTCGGGGCTGTTGTAAGAGCTGCCCCTTGGGTGACGGGACTTGCTTGTGGCATGCTCCTCTATTGTGGACCTGGAATGTCCCCCAAGGCCCTTGTGTTGACAGCTTGGGGCCCAGGTTGGTTCTGTTGGAAGGCGGTAGAAATGTGAGGGGTAAGTAAGTGAGGCCGTGTTAGCTACTTTCTAGTTTCTCATTCTCTTCCAGGGCTCTGTTGGGTCTGTCTGTCTGTCTGTCTGTCTGTCTGTGTCCTCTCCAGGCCAGGTCTACGGTGACTCACCTCCTCCCACCAGGCTTCATCTCCCAGTGTCCCACTGAGCAACAAGTATCGCACCGGCCATCCAGTCACTTCCCCAAAGCGCCACCTATGGGTGTATGGGGCATTGGGGAGGCACCTGGATAAAAGCCACAACGGGAGAGGGGCTGCTGGGAGGCTCTAGATCCTTGGGGAGCGTCCTCTAAGGGAGTGATAGGGCTCTGATCTCGTCCTCTTTTCTTTCTTCTGCTTCCCAGCTGCCCCTAGGGGAATGGTTCGCTCCCCGAGCTGCTGCGCCGTGATTTGCTACCTACCCTCCCACCCTGCCACAGCCCCCAAAGCAATGGAGCCAATCGATCATGGTCTGAGACTTCCAAGACGTTGAGACAAAGTAAACCTGTCCTCTTTTTAAGTTGATTATTGTGGGCATTTTGTTGTAGTAACGGAAAGCTGATGAGCACAAGTACATATCAATGTGTACTTCTCTCTTCAGGCCTGCTGGGATGCAGTGGGGAGGCTAGAGGGGGTTCTACTATAAAGACCTCTACCCCTTGACCCTTCCTCCAGGTGACCTTCCACCCACCCATTCATAGAATCCACCTGCAGTGCTAAACCCTTCTCCTGTGACAAAGAGTGGCTTCACGTCTTCAAAACCAGGCCCCACTTCAACCAAACCTGCTCTTCCCTATTTTGGAGTTTGGTTCCCCCAACTGGGAGCCCTGCCTGTTCTCTGAAGCCTCGTCCTTTCTTTCAGGCCCCCTAGCTTCTATTTTTCTTCCCAGTTCGTTTCACTTTCCGTCACCACTGACTTCCTGGAATACGTTACCCAGACCCCCCATCATCACCACCTTGGTTCTCCCAGCCTGGGCCAGAGGGATGGGAGGGACTTCAGGAAGAGGTCGACTTTGTGCCTGGATTCTGTGCCAGAGTTAGGCACAGAGTGAAATTAGAGGGCGCTGGAGCCAGACAGGCCTCTTTCTCAGCTTCTTCTGCTCTTGCTGTCCCCGTGACTCTGGGCCAGTTGTCAGTCTGACTCTGTGCATCCTTTGGACACATGCAGGTGTTAGTGTTTCTCCCAAATGTTGGAGGAGGAGGAGGATGACGAGAGCAGGTGATGATGTCAGGTGTGTGACGCACAGAAGGGGCTCAGGGGAGGCTGGCTCTGTCCTCCCGCCCCCCACCTGCTGCGCATCTTTTTCTCCTCAGGTGTGCACGGCCAGTGCTGGGCTCCAGAATCCCGCAGGAGCAGTGCTGCCACGAGGGGCCCTGTACTCGTGTACAGCAGAAGAGATGCAACCTGCTCGGCTGCTGGAGACACTCTGTTCTGGACCGCAGAGCCCAGAAACCTGGGTAGATCCAGGGCTCTCCACTGGCCTCCGGCAGGACACTAAAACCTCAGCTGCGAGGCAGGCAGGCAGGAACCACTGGCAGGAGGCTTCCAGGAGGGTAGAGGGGGCAGCACCTGCCCCTGGGAAGGAAGAGGAAGGGAGAGTGTCCCATGTCCCCTGATGCTGCGACCTCAGCCTTGCATGCTCATCTTTTCCTAGCAGCGTTTCCTTCCTGCTCCGTCAGAATCTGAGCCCGGAGGGGTCCCACGGTACACTGTGCGGGTGAGGAAAGGGAGGCCCCGAGTGGCGAGAGCCCTGCGCCTCTTGCTTCTGGCCCCGAGTTCTCACCGCTCTGGATCTCACAGGTGCCTGAGCTCGGCACAGAACAGAAGGGAGGCCGGCAGGTGGGGCGTGGCTTCCCTGAGAGGGAAGGGAGGATGGCTCACACAGAGGCTCTTGGCCACAGACATCCTCCTTCCCTGGACCTGGGCTTGCTCCCTGGGTGTTCACTTTACGCAACTCATTACATTCTCCATTTATGGCTGATTCAATTTTTTTTGGTATTTGCACTATATTTTACAATAAAAAGGTTTAAAAACTCCAATAAATCTCACTGAAACCAATTACACAGACGAGAAAGGCAAGCAGGCTAAAGCAGCTGCTTTAGGTGCATGGTGGTGCAGGCTCCAGCTGGTCCCCTTGGGAGCGGGCATGGAGTCCTTGCTGCTCCTGCCCAGGTGCAGAGCCCGGTGTGGGGCAGGACACCTGATGAAGGCTCGAGGTAGGCACTGTGGCTCTTGGACTCTGTCGTGGGTGAGGCTGTCAGTGCCATCCCTGGCCTCCCCCTGAGGCCTTGCCCACTCCCATGAGCCCATGCGCTATGGCTCTCTGAGAACATGGGTTATGGGGCGTCTGTGGCCAGAGTTTCCTTCAAGTCCTGCTCTTCCTTTCAGTAAAGTAGGCGAGCTGGAGAGAGAGTAAAATCCTGTCATTTGGGAATGCAGCCAGACGCCTCTAGGTTCTGCCCCCTGAAGGAAGCGTGGCACCCACAGGCCCTGAGAGGTCATCTTACCTTCCCGAGGCTACACACATCCTCTGTCTAGCTCTGAGTGGAGGAAACTTGCCAGGTAGGCTGCCTTCTGCCCCTCTTGCTCCTGGCCTTGGACTCTGCCTAAGAAGACAGCATCGGGCTCCCTTGCCCCTGGTGATGCGGGGGCCGGTTCTGAGCACTTGTGATTTCTCAGTGCTTTGAGATTTAAGGCCAGGCACAGTGGTGGCCTCCAGCTCCCTGGGCTGTGGGTGGGAGGAGGGGTATGAATCATCTTTCATCTCCTGGTGCTTAATAAGAACTCAGCTATAAATGTAACCAGGCTGTTTCTGGCCACCGCCTCTTCATGTCGCCTGGTAGTTGGCTCCCAGCCCCCTCATAACCCCCTGGCTGGTTTGTACCTCTCCCTGGGGAAGGCGCCAGGCCCTCTGGAGTACGGCCTCCATGCCGCTGGGGAAGCATCTACCGTGTTCTCTTGGCAAGGTGCTGGGCAGGAGGGTATGCTGCGAAGTCATTTCCTCTGCAGCCCCTAGGAACTTGCAGGGTCCTGATGGAGGCGCTCGGTAGGGCAGATAATCTGTATCCCCTGGGACTGCAGTCTACAGTGGTCAACGCCTGCTCTGAAATCAAGGTGCTGGGTCCTGGGCTTAAGCGCGCTCTCCAGGGAGGCGGCTGTGCTGGTGGGGTAAGGGATCCTGCTGG